>CM038676.1:383144755-383336691 GCA_021605205.1 Aegilops longissima | reverse complement strand
GTAAAGCTTTGAGTCATATATGCATGATGTAGATGTTCGCTTAGTTCTTATAGTTCATCTCATTCAAAATCAATTAGTTTTATAAAAATGTTAAGATTCATGGGGTTGTGCATTGTAAATCATAAAGTAAAAAACAAATAATGGCAATTCATTTAGAAAAAATAATCAATTATGATCGTAAGATTCTAGAACAAAGGAGAAGTGCTTGTGTTTTGAGGTTTGTGCATTATGCTTAAGTTCAACCATGGAGTCTTCTAAATTGTACATGTGGCAGATCTGGTGGAATGTTGATGATATCCAACGGCCGATGGTGCTCGGATTTGCCCATCTCTGCCTTTGTCGGGTTAGCTTCATCCAGCGACCATCTTTCAAAGTTATTGGCACACTATATAGTTCTTGTGCCATAGTTGCATGTTTTGGAAAAAAGCTACTAGTGGGTTGTACTATCTATTTAGGAATAGAAGATGTATACATGGAAGTTGTAGGGAAAGAGATGACATGGAGGATCTCAATTCCTATGAGTAGGGATTGGAAAAGAGATGTCATTTGGTTCACATCATAGGAACTTTTCTATTGAATCTAGAGATGACATGTATCTCAAGTCCTATGAGGAGGGATTAGTAAAGAGATGTAATTTTGTTCATATCATAGGAACTTTTCTATTGAATATACACTAATGTTTATTTTCCTTTGAAATTAAGGGAGTATAGGAATCCATTCATATGAACCAAGTGGCTCTGAAGCTATAGAAATGATATCATGTTTATTTCCTTTGAAATGTAGAGTATATGAATCTATTCCTATGAACCAATTGGCTCTAAAGGAAAAAAACATACAAAAATCATATCATATAGAGTTCTTATGATATTCCTCGACACTAAAGGATGGTTGAAATTGCTGCGGGTGATATGATGGTCTTTCTTTGTAGACTCCTCACCCATCTTTATAGTTACCTCTCAAGATGAATGAAATGATATATACAGGTATTCTACATGTGCAATTTGGTACACGAAAACTCGGTAAAAGTTTGCGAGGTTCTAATTTTCAATAAAGCTATATGCACTGCATTTCGGAGCGGAGGGAGCATACGGCAGTTGCTAACACTCACGTGGAAGATTTGTGTGTAGGAGGAGTGGCTGTTCTGTTAAATGACATGGCAAAACCGACACATCGCCGGATGCCGATCTAACGGTTCTTCTGGCGTTAAATCAGAAAAGGCTTGTGGTAACGTTTTTCGGATAATGATTTACGGACACATGCATTGCATTGATCGCGCCCCCTCTCTCTCACGCACACGCACCCTCACGAGTCACAACTCTCCGAGTCCTCTCGCAGACTTCAAGACGTGGCACCCATCGTCTATCTGCAGTAGACGTCACGCACATATGTGCTCTTCACACCCTACCCTCGTAACTTCTAAAAACAAAAGACGGCGCGCACATTTTATTTTAGCTCACACGTCACACACTTATATTATTACTCTTGCGTAACGTTCTTTGGGCATAGTATATATTGTACTCTCACGAAGAGAAGCGGTGCACGATGCACTAGTTCTCTCACACCCACTGCTGGTACACGAGGGCGCATTTTTTGAAGCCGGTACAACAAAATCACTCCACTATATATAAAAGCAGGAGCCTTAGCGCTTGCTTTACTAGGGTTCCTCTCGTTCACTCTCTCATGCTCTCCAGATCTAAGCAAGACATAGGTGGCCACACTCTCTCTCAGCTCATGGCTGGTCACAAATCCGCTGGACAACCTCGACCGGGCAGGGGTGTAGGTGCATCGTTCACGCTGTCGTCAACGGCGAGGAGGAGACCCGGCTGGCTGCCAGCGTCCCGATCGGGCGGCCGTGTCGTTTCTCTCCGAGAGCGCCGGCTCGGGAGGGCCTCCGACCCTTCTTCCTCCTGCGGTATTGTGGCTAAGATCGGCCTCCGACGCCGTCTTTGCCACATGCCGACGACCCTCAGTATATATTCCTTGAAACCTGCCTTGCTCTCGCCCAGCTCTTCCCCTTCGTGTGGATCCTTTTCTACTTCCATCCGCTGTTCCAAAGCCACCTAGACTTCTACTATTATTAGAAGTAAAGCTAGTTCATACAATCAACTCAAAGCGTTGGTTCAAACAGGAAGAAAGTGGGAAAGATGTAGCATGAATCTAGGACTTGGTTCTAAGAGGAAGCGGGGAAAGTAGTAATATCATCCTTTGTTTAAATAACCGTATTTTGTTTTGCGCAAACAGGGATGTCATCTCCATATCGTTTCGGGATGTCTGTCTCCGTATCGTTTCTATCCGCGCAATCAAAAGCACACACCTCAGTTTTAGTACAACTGCGCAAAATGAGATGGCTATCCCTCGTTGCCGTCGTCTAACCTCCCGTCTTCAAGGTATCCCTACATTGGTAGTAACTAAGGTAGAATGACCAACACAATCTAAACGAAGCTGATTCGTACGTTTTACTTCCTGATTGCAGTGCAGGGACGAGCAAAAACAACTGCATCCTAGTCCGGAATGCACTTTCTACCAGTTCATCCATGGACCGAGGACTAGCTGGCACGGCTGCATGGCTGTTTTTTGGACAGGTGCGCGGACAAGAGGCATTGTGGTCTGCTTATTTCTGCAAATAGCGGTGCTTAAATTTAGTGGAATGCACAAGAATTTCACTGGTCAATTACATCGCATGGTTCGATTCAGCATTCTAGCTGAGACCACAATTATAATTGGTTATTCTGGAATGAGAGAACCTAACCCTGGATGGTGGCAACAAGAAAAAACCAGAGTGAACTCCAGGAAATTTAAGCCTGCCAGGAGGCCCTTTGCTCAGAGAAGCCTTGCTTGTTTTTTCCTCATTTGTAAACCTTCTCACAACTTTGTCTTTTGTTGTGAACTAGTATATGTTTGTTATGTTCTATGAATCATTGAGATGTATAAAACTGCTTAACTTATGCTTTTCAAGATTTTTATGAAGACGAGTTTAATGTGAGTATTCCACATGAGCGCTGGACTAGCGTTGAACGTTTGGAATTTATTACATTGTGGCCTCAATTAACTGCATGAACCACTGTAACAAGATACATAGTTGCTTATATGATTCACGGGCACACAAAAGTACCAGCAGTTCCCATAGACGGATTCAAAGCAGTACTAGCCCCAGAGGGGTCGATAATGAGCAAGGTTCGGATAATTAGACACAATCCAAACTACTATTAAACACTAGCTGGGGCAACTATTTCATGCCTCGATCTAATTTGGGCTGGACACAAGACGGACCTTGCCATGAACATCATCAAGGACGTCCCGCAGCAGCTAAATCCTGTGAACCTTCATGAAGACAACCTTGTGGCCTTGCCACTGATAAACTTGTTTGTGGAGGCATGCCACGTCATCTTCCTGCGTAAGCTTGACAAGAACAGCATGCCTCACAAATGAAGGAGTAGCTTTGAACTTGTTGTGCTTCAGTACACCCTGGACCTGTTTTCCCAGTGCGTATATTCAGGTCGTCGGCCTCATAGCGAGTGACATGCACAACCACACAATCCTTGTCTGCATCAGGGCTCTATTGAAACAGAAACAAATTCTGAATTACTTTTCAGTATAAGAAACACAAGTTATTTAAACCACTATGTATAGCATGGCATCGAAGCTAATAAATTTTTGCATTATTAATCACCACATACTTCCTTTTCTAAAAAAAATCACCACATACTTAGATGAAAAGCCACCATAAAGAGATCGGCAAAGAAGGAAATCACCTTGGGCAGCTCAGGGGGGGACACATCCTCGAAGGGGGAAAACTGCTCCCGCAGTGCCACGGGGGCTGTAACCTCAAACGGGGCATTGACCATCTCAAGAGTGGCCGTGGCGATCTGGGGTCGGCTCGGTGGTTGCCTCCATCTTCTTGGAGCTCTCGTCTCGTGGGGATCAGCCTCCGCGTCTGCTCCAATATTGGCAGATCTTTGCCCGGTTCTCCTTGGTCCATCATGAAACCGCGAATACTAGGAGACCACCGAAAGGAAAACACAATCGCAATGACAATGAAACAAAAAGAGAGTGAGGATCGCTATCGCTTTGCAAAAGTTCTTTTTTTTTCTCGAACGAAAATATACCAACATCACGGATCCGCTTACCTTCCCTTCGTTGGGAGAGAAGAACAGTGGCGGATGCGAAAAGTGTTGCCTTTCTTGAAGACGGTGAGGGAGAAGGGATTCAGCGAAGAGTGAAATGATGGTTGCTTCGTCCGTCAAACTTAGGCTCATGGGAGGTGGGGTTTTGTGATACGACGGCTCGTTCATCGCAAGGCCACGACCGGGTGACTCTCCTTTGCATACTGCCTTCTAATTTGGTGGATGGCATTTGGGCCTGTGCTGCATGGCCCGCATGTCGGTGAACAAAAGTATAACGACATTCAGTAGAGGGAGACGTTTCAATGACCTAGGAGGAGCCAGAAGCGGTAGAGTGCCTCCATTGTACTAGTAGTAATTATTTTTCTGGGTAGCTGTAGAGTGTCTCCACTATACTAGTAGTAATTGTTTCTCTGGGCCCAAGACAAAACAGCCAATCCACACTAGTAAATAGTAAAATCAATTCAAAAGGCGCTACCCACACCCAGCACACCGCCCCAAAAAAAACCCGGTGCTCTTCTTCCTCCTCGCTCCCACCCACCTCACGTCACTCGCTCCACTGCACCCCAAATTCCTCACCTCACTCCTACTGAAAACCCTAGCTCCCTTCTTCCTCACTCCTACTGAAAAACCCCAGCTCCCTTCTTCTTCGCCGACTACAACTAGGCTCGTCATTCGTTACTATGCTCAAATCCGTGGAGCGACGCGATGCACTCGAGGAAAATGGAGTCGGTGACCCAGCAGCCAAGAAGATGAGGCTCGCTTGCGGCGGCGCCATTGTAGATCCCGCACCCGCAATGCAGGGAGAAGCGGCGACCCCCCCACCGGATCCCGAAACCCATAGAATCTCGGGTGGACCGTGATCAGCGATCTCTCGGACGCCATCCTTGGGGAGATCATCTCGCTTCTCCCCACCAAGGATTGCTGCCGCACCCAAGTCCTCCCAATTGGTGGCGCCCTCTATGGCGCGCCGTGCCCTTAATCTCGATCGTCGTCAGCTATCTCTCTTCAATGATTTTGAAATCCCAGAGCCATCATCTCCTCCCACCGTGGCTCTGTTCAAAGCCTCTGCATCCCGTCATGCTACGAGCAAGCATACCATGCCCCGCACGGTGGGCCTGGCTGAAATCCCTCAATTCACGAACTACAGCTGCTTGAGTTCTACTATTCCCCGAAATCACATACCACATACCGAACGCCATGAACTTGTGCCCTCAAAGACCGATGTCCATCTCACGGTTTTCCTCCTCTCTCCACACCGCCACCTTTTGCTGTGCTACCTACTGCACAACTGGTACTAAACCTTCGACTCCCATTTCTCAAGAAACTTTCACTTGTGCGGGTTCAGATATCGGAGACCTCATTGCACAACATCATCCACTCCATTTCCCTCTGTTTGGAGTGCTTGGTGCTGTTTTCACAGCTAGAATCGGTTGTCTCCAAATAAAGTCGCCTAACCTTGTAAGAATTGGAATTTCTTTTGACGGAAGGCAGCTCATCATCCAAGATGCCCTTCACTTCAAAGGTTGATCCTTGATTCTAGTTATTCACCGTTGCAAATAACCGTCCTCTTTGCGCCTAAACGGAGACCTTGGGTGTAATACATGATCTCTGTGCTCATTTCAATATGGTGTTTGGCTCCACAGTTCTTCAGGTACTTTATATTATCATCTACACTTGTAACCATAAGCTGCATTTTAAATTTCTGCGCATAATTTATATATCATCTTGGAGTACACATTTTGTACTAATATTATGTTCTATGCTCAATGAAGAGTTTCTCCATGGATGGCCTATCAATGGTGCTGGATTCTGTCAAGATCTTATATATCCAAATGAATAGTTTTGATCTAAACAAGATTATTGGCTTGCTGCAATGCTTTCCATGTCTGGAGAAGTTGTATATAAAGGTGATAATTTCACGCACATTGGAAGCCCGCATATAGTGTACTAGAATTAACCGTTCAGTTGTTGCTCTTTCGACACTCTTCTTTTAGACCTTAACTGTTTTCAATCTTCATGTCTATTTAGGCAACGGGACGAGGTGAGAAAGTTATAACCAATCGGTGGATTCGTAAGCATCGGGATTTTCTCACTTCTCATGAGATTCGATTGAAGACAATAACGCTAGAACGATATGTAGCCAACCGTGCAAACACAAGATTTGTCACATTCTTCCTGCTGAATGCGAGGTTACTATTGTCCATCAGGCTTAAGTTTATCAGCAGCATGGTTTTGACGGATGGGTATGTCGAAGAGCAAAAAAAGGAGTTTCAGGTGGGCAAAAGAGCTTCTGAACGTGCCGGGCTTCTATTTACAACATATTGTGGTCATAATCCAGTAAATTTTACGACCCAGGATGTTCATTCTATGGACCTGACCGATCCATTTGATTTGTGATGCCAAAAACAGTCTGGAGTTAGATGTTGTTGCCCTTTTCAATCTGGGTTTTTGTAAACTGATGAACAATCAACCTCGTGCTTTTGTACAGTTTGTAAGCTGGAGTTAGATGTTCCTGCCCTTTTCAACTCGGCTGTATTTGTCATATTTTCTTTGAAACAAGGCAAATGGCTTGCCATTCGCTTAATTTAGAGTGAAATATTGTAACAAATCACAACCAAGGAAATAACATCACTCACGCCACCTGCTTGAGCTCACTGTGCATTCTGAAGCCAAGTGATTAGCCCCACCAAAGCACCCACAAACTTATTTGAACTAGCACATCAAATGGGCTGTGAATTTTCATAGGAAAGGCTGCATGACCGTGACAGATTTGGATTTTGACATTTGGGACCCAGCGAGGAAATAGCCTATCCAAGGTGGTGTCGACTTACTAGCCACCAACAAGCGATTTCGCCTACCAGCCGTTGGATTGACATCCAACATCGTCGTGTATCTTCTATCTCTTGTCTTCTTATTCCTCCAGCCGCCCAAACCAAACCACCCCGTCGGCTCCGCCTGCTCCCGCCTCCCATGGCTGGTTGCGCCTCCGCCGCCTTACCGTACTTACCCTCCAATGTTGGCCAGTCCCTCCCTCTATTCCCCCACACGTCCTATTATTCTCCGGCGAGCCCCAACACGCACCTGTGCCCGAATCAGTCAACCCTCGTACTCCCCTCCGCCTGCGACTGGACCGACGCATCTTCAACGGCTCCTGTTCGTTCCGTCCGAGGCCTCGCTGTCGTGGTTTTGTCACGGCAGATGTCCTCATGAAAGGACTTAGTCGTGGAGCCATTGCTACGGGTTAGCTTGAAGAGGTTAAAGCAGACACAGGGACGCAAGAGAGTTTATACTAGTTCGGCCCCTTCGATGAAGGTAAAAGCCTACGTCTAGTTGTGATGGAATTGATGGGGTTTTGATGACTAGGGAGCAAACAAGCTTCGCCTAAGTCTCGAGTTGTTATCTGTTGTCCCTGAACCGCCGCCGGGTCGTCCCCTTATATACATGGGTGGCGCCCGTCGGTTTACAGAGTCCCGACGCTGGTTCATAGATGTATCCGGCTCGGTCTCCACTATTCCTAACTTACAATACAAGTTACATACCGACATCGGTTTACGGCTACAGGCCTTGAACCGACTATGGGCCTTGAGCCCTCTTCTGCCAACATGGGCTTTAACATACTCAACTATCGACGGTTAACCGGCCTGTCTGGCGGTTTACACCCAGAGTAATATCCCCAACATTAGGCCCCAGATTAATTTGAACAGGTTCATGTCAATCCTTAGCAAAAACTTCATCTTCAGCATCTTTGTGTAGTTTGGTGAACCGCCATAATGTCATCTTCTCTGGTCATTGTAAACCGGCGTGACGTCACCTATCATAAAAGCTATCCACTATATCTTTTTTGTTTAATAGATCTGCGACAATCGAGGCGACAACTCCGTTTCCAAACTCGCGACCCCTTGATTTTCATGCCTGACACATGTCCCTTGCTTTATAAATAAGACCGAAGGGTCATTTCTTTTGAAAGTGCGTTATATCGACTAGAGGGGGGTGAATAGGCGATTTTTATGAATTCTTCATTGAGGAATTTGCCGGTGAGGAAATTCCTTAGCGAAGAACTACTTGTAGCGGAATAAGTAATCAGAAGTAAGCATAAGAGAATTCGGGCATGGTCATCATGATGAAATGAAGACAATCAAAGAGTACAAAAAGCGTAAACACATGATAGCACAAGATGAAGACAAACAGACTGAAGAAATTGAATTGAGGAAATTGAGAAAGTCTTCAGCCAAAGTCTTCAAACACAGATATGAACAAACACTCAACACAATAATGAGGAAATGAAAGGGTTGAGGAAATAGAACCAGATAAGGTTGGTGAAGACAATGATTTGGTAGACCAGTTCCAACTGCTTGTCTCGCTTATACGTCTGGTTGGAGCGGTGAGTATTTAAACTCGAGGACACACAGTCCGGACACCCGATCGTTGAGCACGAGCTCGGGACACCAAGTCCTCACCAGATTCTCCTTGAACTAAGGTCACAGACCTCGTCCAATCACTCGTGGTAAGTCTTCAGCGACTTCCAAACCTTCATAGACTTGGTCACTCGGCGATCCACAATTCCTCTTGGATGCTCTAGACCATGACGCCTAACCGATGGAAGAAGCACAGTCTTCAAAGGTAACAAGCGTCGGATCCATGCAGATCAATCTCTTGATGATGCTCAATCACTTTGGGTTTGTAGGGTTTGGTTTTGGGTTTTCCTCACTTGATGATTTTCGCCAAAGTCCTCGGAGGATGGGTTGCTCTCAAATGACAAGTGTCAAGTTTTCTCGAGCAGCCAACCAGCTAGTGGTTGTAGGGGCGGCTATTTATAGCCTAGGGAGCAGCCCGACATGATAAGACATAAATGCCCTTCAATGATATGACCGTTAGGTGGATAAGATATTTTGGGACAGGTGGCGAAGATAACAACGGTCGGAAATTTGAATGTCAAATTCCTCGGGGCTATCATGTTCTCATCGTAGGCAATCCGATGGCGAATTCCTAACTCCTCGGTCCGAACAAATTCTCGTGACTGTAAGAACTTCGTCTATGTCATCAAGAAATTGACTGAATCTGTATGAGATTTCAAAGGCTTCACTCAAAGGGATTGGTAGGTGTAGGATTTTGAGTTGAGCATCACATGGAAATTTTTCCTTAGTATTTCCTCGACCCCTTTAACGAAGACGGTGTTTCTATGACTCAAGAAAGAGAAAATGAAACTACGAAAACAAAAGTATTCACGCTTCATGTTCCTCAAATGAATACCAAGTCTTCAAGGTCACACCAATTTCTTCACTTTCAAAGTCTTGAAAGTCTTCGTAATATCAAAGTCTTGATCGAAGAACTTCATTTTTAGGGTCGACTTTCTCTGTAAATATCAAACTCCTCATAGACTTATAGACATGTGTACACTCACAACCACATTAGTCCCTTAACCTATAAGTCTTCAATACACCAAAATCACTAAGGGCACTAGATGCACTTACAATCTCCCCTTTTGGTGATTGATGACAATATAGGTTAAGTTTTCAACGGGATAAACATATGAAGTGTAAATACTGATATTGAGGAATTTGATTGCAAGATATAGAAAAACTCCCCCTGAAGATGTGCATAGTGAGGAATTTGGTTTTGAGGCAATGCACATTTGAAGAGTGGAATCATGGAGATCTCCCCCTATATCTTGTAATTCATACACGCATTTGACATATAATATGAAGAATTTGAAATGCATGATTAAATATGGTGCTTGATGAAATTCAGCATGCGTGCAATAACATTAATGAGGAACAGGCATGCAAAATAACGCATCAAGAGTATCAGAGCTCAAGAGAATCAGAGCTCAGTGCATCAAAAGTATTAGAGCATAGTGTAAGAGCACAGTGCATCAAAAGTATCAAAGCACCATCGGGTTTAAGATTACAACTCGATCCAATAAAAGTTTCAGAAGAACGAGAGTTGTAACTTAACAAAAAATAACTTGCCCATATAATAGACCCGCTTGAAGACTAACTCAAATTTCTCCCCCTTTGTCATCGAATGACCAAAAGGATCGAAACTGAGGACTAACGCCCCTGAAGAATTTCAAGTTGAGGAAGGAGCGCCAGCGTTGTTGGGGTCGGTTGTTGTAGTAGGGCCTGCCGCGGTGTCGTTCAAGTCTTCATTTTCATCAGTGTCGCGTGATGAAGAATAGGAGCTGGCCACCAAGGAAGGAACTTTGACCTTCTTGTATTTCTTCGGAGGAGGTGCAGACCAGTCAAATTCTTCCTTGAGTCCCATTGTCGTCAGTTCTTCCGCGTTGTAGACATTTGAAAGAACAGCCAGGGTGCGTTTGAAGGTTTCATGGAGGTAGTAGTGGTTTTTCTTCACTGCATTGTGTGTAGAGGTCATGTTGTGAAGAATTGAACCAAACTGACGCTTGACCCATTTATGATTGCGATCAACCTTCTGATGAAGACTGAGGAGTAACTCACGATCAGTCATCACCCTGGGTGCTGTGGCTTGAGGACTTTGCTTGACTGAGGTATTTATGGCAGAGTCATGTGTGGCGAGTCATCATTGGTGGAGTAGGATGCTGCTTGCTAAACTGTCCATCCAATGGATGAATGCCTTCATCGATCACAGCAGTAGCCTTGCCCTTGTCATCACCGAGGTAAATGTCCGCTTGAGGACTTCAATCGGGGGCAAGTAGCTGCAGTGGTTCAGAGTATCAGCCTTGTAGTTGAGTGAAGGCCTTGTCCTGATGAATCTCATTATCCAAGGTGCATAAGGCTTCAGCTCAAATGGTGACATAGCAATGTTTGCCGAGTCCTCATGAAGAAATCATGGAAGTTGACGGAACGCCATGAATGATATTGAAAAGCATATTCTTCATGATGCCAACGACTTCTTCATCATTTGAGTCGTGGCCTTTGATAGGACTCATTGTCTTCGCTGTAATCCGATAGACAGTCCGAGGCACATACAATAATTCCTTGACGAGGAATTTGGTTCTTGGGGCCTGCCTTGGCTTCAAAGGCTTCATCAAGACTTGCATATAGTGATTTGAAAGTTCGGTTCGTTGTAGATACAACAAGCACCATCAAGTGGAGGATCGAGTGGTAGAGCACGAAGCAATTCAGTTGTTGGTGCCTTGTAGTGAGTATTTTCGACATCCAGTCTAATACCCATGAGTTCACGTCTTCAGCGCCTCCGTGATGTGCAGCGTTGCATAGAATTGAAGAATGAGTTCTTCATTCCATCCACAGATGTCGCAGCAGAAATTGAAGTCCCGCATCGTGAAGAACACCGAGGACTGGATCAAAGCCCTGGCAGAGACTCCATGTCCACATGAGGAATATGAGCATGATCAAGACTTTGTCTTTGTTGAAGAGCACCGAGGAATAGAAATTGGCTTGACCGGCAGTCCGTAAACGCCTCTTCCTTATGTGAGCGTAATCATAAGGATTGTAATCATGAAGAATACATGCTCGCCAAGAAGTCTTCAGCCTTGAACTTTTGCTATGTTGAGAAGGGATTCTTTGGCTTTGGCAAGGAGTGTCGATGAGTTGCATCACGACCTCTGGAATCGCAATCTCGTGTTCTTGAGCTAAGGAAATTCTTGTTCCTCAACAAAAGGGTCCGAGGATCAGAAGAAGAGCAGGTTCATCAGCGCTAGTGGCTGGAATTTCTTCATGGACAGATGAAGTGGGATGAGTTTCTTCAGAGCCCATTTGAACAGTTGGAGCAGGGGACTGAGGTATCTGTTGGATTGGGGTGAAGAGTGGAGAATTTGGATGCCGACTTTCCCAAAAGTCATCGCTCATCACCGTGTTGTGCTTCCAATATCCACATCTTCTTCAAGTTCCTCAACACGGGCCTCTTCAGCTGTGAACTGAGGCATAGGCGAGGAAATGATTGGGGTTGAAGGGATTGCTTCCACTTCAATTTCTTCATCAATCTGCTCTGACGAAGCAGCAGAATGATTTTCTTCATCAGATCCGCTTGGGATCACATAGTCTTCATCAAAAGGAACAAGGTCCTTTGATGGAATTGAGGAAATTGGAATCGCATCAATAGGATTTTCAAAGGAGCTGGTCATTGGCTTGATTTTCTTTGCAGCCGAAGAATTTGACGCAGTTGATGCTTTCTGTTTCTTCACAGCAGCTTGTTCTGCAGCCTTGGTCTTCTTCACATCAGAGGCAGATGGAAGAATTGGAGTTGGTGTTGGCGCAGGAGGAGCTGAGGAATCTTGTTGATTTTCCTCAGGCGCAACTGATGCAGTTGCCCTGTCTTGTTCATGTTCTTCAAGCGCACCACTAGTGGATGCCCCGCAATTTCTTGGTGGTGGAATGGGATCATCAGCCTCGAACTAGCATTTTCTTCAAAGAGCTGAACTTCATCAGAAGGTCTTGGCATGTTCTTCATCGGCTGAAATGAGGCTCCACCTGAGGAATTTCATGTTGCGCTGGGGCAGCAACATTGGTGAAATTCTTTGTCGTTGACGAATCGACCTTGGCTCCTTGCCAATCAGCATAATAAGCATCAAGTTTTTGCCGAGGTCTTGAATTTCATCTGGACCTTGAGAAGTTCCTCGGTGTCATTTTGACAACGCTTTTCTTCAGAACTTCTCCTTCGTATTGAGCTTTCTTGATCTCTTGCCTTTTCAAACTTCCATTTCTCAAATGATGAAATGGGTCAACATATTACTTTGTCCAGGTCGATGAAAATCAGGCATAGGGGTGTTTGGATCCTTGTGCCGAGATCAATGTAATCGAGGATTTTCCTCGGATCCAACAAAGAGTGGCACAGATGTGCCTTTGGCTCTAGCGGCCCTTTCTTGGCGGGTCTCGATGATTTCCATAAGTTCATCATCATCAGCCTCATCATCTTCGTGTGGCTCTTGGAAGGCGACCTATTTCTTCTTGGGACTAGGCCGAGGACCTCGTCCAGCTGTGGCCTTGGTCTTCAGTAGAGTCGGGCCAGATGAAGATTTGGTGTAGCTGAGGAACTTGTTGAAACACCAGAAGCAATGGAGAAGCCTGCAGTCCTTTGGCACGTGGCCAGATGCACAGGTGCTGAGGACTTTGTCGGAACTGCTGAGGACTTGGGAGGAGCTCCTGAGGACTTTGAAGGAGCTGAGGATTTTGGAGGAGCAGGAGCAGCATGAGGAATTGGCCGTGAGGGCACAAATGAGGAACTTGGCCGTGAGGGCACTGCTGGTGAAGCACTTGGCTTGTGTGCGGGCTTCTTTGCCATAGATTTTCTTGGCTTGACAGAGGCCCTGGGGGCAGCAGCAGAGCAGAGTCCTCACTGAATTTCCTCACTGCCTCGTTGGCTTGTCTTGCCAATTTGGCTTGGCGCTTGGCCCATTCTTCAGGAAAGTCCTCACCACGCTTGATGCTGGTGGGTCAGCTTCTTGACCAGGTGCCAATGGAGCTCTTGGGCATGGAGGATTGAGTGCGAATTTCTTCATGTACTTTGGAGTTACATATCTGTACTCCCTCCATTCCCTTGCCCATCTCCGTTCTATCCTTTGAATGCGCACCTTGCGCTGATTTTTGTTTTCTTTACCGAACTCGGCTTCATCAGGTGTGCAATAATCAGCATATATTTCCTCAGGGATTTCAAATGCGGTCATGACCTCAGGCCTCTTTCCTCCTTTCGTGGCTTCTTTCCTTCTCGCCATATTCTTGGTGAGGAATTTGAACAAACAAATTCTCTCAAGAAGTATGCAACTTTTCTTCGAGGAACGCTGCAAATGAGTTAAGTTGATGAGAACCTAGTGATTCAGCAGCGGACATGAGTACCTGTGAACAGAGTATAGTTGCGAGGAATTTGGAGAGGTCATATGCGTTCTCATAAGGTTTTTAAAAAAGAACAAGTTTTGAGGATTTTGACCAGATGAGCCTTGAAGAATTTCACTAAGCGTTCTTTGTCTTAGGTTCCAGAGTTGTATAGATCGAGGATCCACACAATTGAGGAATCTTGAAGAAAAATGATTGCTTAGAGAAACGAATCAAGAGCATATAACTAGTGAGGTGTTTGTGTGTGAGGATTTAAAGAATAAAACACCTTTGAGGATTTTGTAGTGAAAAATTTGGATCAACAAGGGCAGTAAAAGTAACTTTTAATTACCCTAAATGAAGAACACGACGAACTGGGTGTTGTAGATGTGAAGCTCGTCTGCTCAGATCTTCCACGCCCTAACTCGGCGGAGGAAGATGGCTACGGCGGCGGCAGAGTGAAGATTTCCGCAACCGGCGCGAGTACGACGGCGATGAGGTCGAGGCAGCGAAGCTCTTCCTCACCGGCGACGATGGAGTAGCAGCGGCGCTAGGGTTTGAGGAGCTCGAGCGGGAGAGAGAGATCGAGCGGAGTAAAAGAAGTGAGGATGGAGAGAGGGGTATTTATAGAGGCAGTGAAAAAACTGTTCGCCCGAAGATTTAGGACGAACGTGCCGCTGACCATTCTCCTTCTCACGACATGTGTCACCCACGTACTGTGTAGTGGAGATCGTGTACGATCGTGGGTGAGTAAAATAATGCATCATGGGATGCGGAACGGTTTGAGCGGCAAAACTGAAAGTTTGGATAAGATCAGTTTTAAAGTTCCGTTCGCAATTTCTTCAGCTGACAAGGACACAGTGAAGATTTGAACGAGTTTCAAATAGAACGCACATGAAGAATTTGTGAATAGATTGGGTTGAGTATAGCATAGAGGGGAAGGGTCGATCACATTCACTTAGCGTAAAAAATGACTTGAAGAAATAGCCATAAGTGAATGTTGTAGAGGACATAAACATATATATATATATATATATATATATATATATATATATATATATATATATATATATATATATATATATATATATAGCCAATGAAGAAAAACGACGGAAACAGTGAAGATTTTGCAAAGTTGAAGAATTTGAAGAATCAAGAATTTCAAAACCGAGGAAAAATTCAAATTGAAGATTTTCAACTTTGGTGGTGGCGTGACTCCACCGTATAAGAATGATGATTTCAGACACGCGCATAATTGTCGAGGGTTCTAAGAATCAAATTCTTCATTAATTTCTTCACACTTAGAGTGTTATTCTTCATTGATTGAAGAAAACGCTTCTTCATGTGTTGCACATCTAAGTCATCAATTTTGCATAAGTGTCGGGATGTGTGTCCTTTTCAAAGAACATTCAAGATTCTAAGATATTTAGCTCACACCGCAACTTGCTAAATTTCTTCTCATCCAAGGGCTTAGTGAAGATATCGGCTAGCTGTTCTTCGCCTTCACATGCTCGATGGAGATGTCGCCTTCAACACATGATCACGAAGAAAATGATGACGAATTTGAATTGCTTTGTCTTCGAGTGCTGAACTGGGTTGTGAGCAATCTTGATGGCACTCTCATTGTCACAGTAGAGAGGCACATTCTTCACATTGATGTCGTAGTCCTTGAGAGTTTGCTTCATCCACAGCAATTGAGCACAACATGAGCCAGCAGCAATGTATTCAGCTTCCGCAGAGAGCAAAGGATACGCAGTTTGCTTTCTTCGAGGACCAATGCACCAAAGATCGTCCGAGGAAATGACAAGTACCAGATGTTGACTTGTGGTCCACACGATCACCAAAGATAGTCGAGTCGTAATATCCAATGAGATCAAAAGTAGAGCCCTTGGGGTACCATAATCCTAGTGTTGGTGTGTGAGCTAGATATCAAAGAATATGCTTCACAGCCTTATGGTGTGATTCCTTCTGTAGCTTGAAATCGGGCACATATGCAAACCCTAAGCATTATATCTGGCCTAGATGCACATAAGTACAATAGAGAACCAATCATGGAGCGGTATACCTTGTGATCAAGTCAATACCATTTTCATCGATTGCATAGATGGCCATTTGTGGGCATAGGTGTTTTGACGCCTTTGCAATCTTGCATGCCGAATTTCTTCGTGACATCTTTGAGGTATTTCTCCGAGATATGAATATGCCATTGTGTTGTTGATTTAATTTGAAGACCTAAGAAGAATTTCAACTCTCCCATCATAGACATTTGATATTCTTCACTCATCATATAGGCAAATTCATCACTATAACGTTGGTCAAGATAGCCAAAGATAATATCATCAACATATATTTGGCACACAAACAGTTCACCATCATATGATTTAGTAAAGAGAGTAGGGTCGAGTGAACCGGTGTGAAGCCATTCTTCCGAAGAATTCCTTCAATGTATCATACCACGCCTGGGGGCTTGTTTGAGACCATAGAGGGCCTTGTTGAGTCTCAAGACTTTGTCGATTCTTTGGATCTTCAAAACACGGGGTTGAGCAACATATACTTCTTCCTCAAGCTTACCATTGAGGAATGCACTCTTCACATCCATTTGATATAAAGTGATATTGTGATGGTTAGCATAGGCGAATAATATGTAATAGACTCAAGTCTAGCAACAGTGCAAAAGTTTCATCAAATCAATTCCTTCAACTGTGTGTAGCCTTGAGCTACAAGTCGTGCCTTATTCCTCACCACAAGGCCATTTTCATCTTGCTTGTTGCGGTAGATCCACTTTGTGCCAATGATATTATGCTTGCGAGGATCTGGACGTTTGACCAGTTCCTGACATTGTTGAGCTCGAATCGATGTAATTCTTCTTGCATGGCCTGAATCCACTCGGGCTCCGAAATGCTTCATCTACCTTAGTGGGCTCTGATAGAGACAAAAGCATAGTGCCCACAAAAGTTAGATAAATGTGAAGCTTTTGAGCGTGTGAGAGGACCCGGCGCTTCAATGTCATCGATGATCTTGTCAACTTGTACTTCCTTTGCAACGCGAGGATGAGCTGGTAGTCGCCGAGGAATTTGATCATTTTCCTCAAGACCATTGTCTTCAAAGATTATCTTCCGTGCATCAACTCGACGTTCTTCGCAGACAGAATGAATTCTTCAGCAGATTCTTCAAGAGGAATGACATCCTCGTTGTTTTGAACTTGATAGATTCCTCGGTGCTGGTTCATCTAACATGAAGGTAGGTGCTCTCTTTGCGAGCCATTAGTTTCATCGAACCGCACATCTACAATGTCAACAATCTTGTGAAGAGCGATGTTGAAGACTCAGAGGTGTGCGAGTCCTTTCCGTAACCAAGCATAAAACCTTCATGTGCTTTCGTGCAAATTTAGAATTGTGATGAGGATCTCTAATCCAGCATTTAGCATCAAGACTTTGAAATAACTCACATTGGGTTTCTTGTCGTTGAGGAGTTCATAGGCAGTCTTCTTGAAGAATTTGTGAAGATATACTGCTGATGATGTGGCACGCGGTATCAATTGCATCGATCCAAAAATGACTAGGCGTTTTGTATTCATCAAGCATAGTGCGAGCCATCTCAACAAGAGTTCTGTTCTTGCGCTCCACGACGCCATTCTGCTGAGGAGTATAGGGAGAAGATAACTCATGAGTAATACCAAGTTCATCAACATAGGCATCAAGACTGGAATTCTTGAACTCAGTTCCATTGTCACTCCTGATGTGTCTGATCTTCACACCAAAGTTAGTTGAAGCCCTCAAATCGTTTGAAGACTTCCTGCACTTCATTTTTGTAAGTAACAATGTGTACCCATGTGTAACGAGAGTAATAATCAACAATAACAAAGCCATATAGAGATGCGTCATTAGTGACAGCTAAGTAATGATTAGGACCAAAGAGGTCCATGTGAAGCAATTCGAAGGGACGAGTAGTGGTCATGATAGTCTTCGCTGGATGCTTGGCCTTGGTCATTTTTCCAGCTTCACAAGATCCACACAAGTGATCCTTGAGGAATTTGACATTCTCAATGCCAATGACATGCTTCTTCTTTGCAAGCGTGTTCAAGTTCCTCATGCCTGCGTGACCAAGTCGCCGATGCCATAGCCAGCCTTCTGAAGCTTTTTCAAGTAGACACACGGCTGGTTGTGGTCCTGTAGAGAAATCAACAATATACAAGTCTCCTCTCCTAAAGCCTTCGAAGACTTTGGAATTGTCAACTTCCATAATCACAACACAACGATACTTGCCAAAGATAACAACCATATCAAGATCACAAAGCATTAAGACTGACATGAGGTTGTATCCTAAGGACTCAACAAGCATGACTTTGTCCATGTGTATGTCCTTAGAGATCGCAACCTTACCAAGACCCAATACCTGACTTTTGCCTTTGTCAGCAAAGATGATATGCTTCAGATGAAACGGTGATAAGGGAACATCCATCAATAGATTCTTGTCACCAGTCATGTGATTTGTACATCCATTATCGAGAACCCACTCAGTGGCTTTGGGTTGATCATCCTGCAGATGAATTAGTGCAACTTACAATCTCATATACTTCATCGATGAAGAATATGATATCAAGTTCATCGATGAATTTCATCAACAAGATAACAGATAAGCAAGATGAGGACGTGTGAAATGAAAGTTCATTTCATCATGATTAGCCTCGCCCTTTCAGCATTTTTGTCGCCCCCAGCTAATTCTTGAGACATTTAAAGCACGCTCGAGACCTGACCCGCAGAAGAGGTTAGTTCTTTTTCTTCACCACCCACATCTCAAGGGGTGGCAAAGAGTTCATCACTCATGAGCACCATATGAGAATGGTGGCATAGAGGCCAATCGATTTCGTTTCACATAAGAGGGGTTAGGGTAAGCATATGAATAAGCAGAGAAATTCTTCGAGGACTTATGAACATATTGGTTTGAAAAATAATGCACATATTCATAGCCCTTAGCTCTACCCTGCGAAACAGAGTTGTTAGCACGATGATAATCATTTGAGGACTTTGATCCACGTGAGGAATTTTTTCCATATGAGGAATTGGATCCATATGAAGAATTTGGTCCATATGAAGAATTTGATCTGGGGTTCCTATTCTTCACAGGTGGTGTCATGAGGACATTCACCTGAAGACTTTCAAGGCACTTCTTGGGAACCCAGATTTTCTTCATAGGGGAACCGTTCCTGCAGTTAGTGCCAACATATCTAGCAAATACTTCACCATTCTGATTTTTGAACAGTTTATAGTTAGAGTCGAATGACTCATCAAAAGAATGAGGAGATTCGCATGTAAAGCCAGATAATTTAGATGGATCAACTGGGGGTCCCTTTGCAGCAACCCATGAGGTTTTGGGATACTGCTCAGGCTTCCAATATGTTCCATCAGCATTGAGTTTCCTCTCAAAGGCAATACCTCTTTCCTAGGGTTCTGTTGAGGATCTGCTTTTAAGCACATCACAAAGAGTCTGATGCCCTTTGAGGCTTTTGTACATGCATGTCATGTACAATTCCTTCAGCCCTGCATCGTCAAGGATACTAGCACTATCCTCGATGAGGAATTAGTGATAGCAGAGGCAGGTGAAGAATTTGTAACAATTGAAGCATTTGAACATTCAGGTGAGGAATTAGCGATTCACGCTCAATGCACTTTAAGCATGGAGGAATAAATTCTTCACGAGAAGCGCTGATTTGTTGAGCAAGTAATGAATCGCGGCCTTTTGAAGATCTTCATAACTCATTCTTAGCTTCTCAAGATCTTGCTTTTGAAGAAATTCATAAGAAAGTTTCTCATGATCGACAAGAGAGTGTTATGATGACCTTGAAGGTTGTCAAACCTAGATCAAGTCTTTGAAGATTTTCAATCGTGGCTTTAGTGCGATCCATTTCTTCACCTAACATATCATCACTCTTATCTAGCATGTTTTGAACCTTTTCCAAGGCGTGTTGTTGTTTGGTGGCAATGCAAACAAGTTTGGTATAGCTAGGTTCAATATCATCATCGATCCATCATCATCGATTCACAAATACCAAATTCAGATGAGGAACATTCGTTACCTCGACACCCTTTGCCATGAGACATGATGCGTAAGATGATGATTCTGGTTCGAAAGTCATCGCTTTGAGAGATTCCTTGAAGTCCTCAAACCAAGGATCATGACGGGTTCGATGACCTTCATAGACGCCGGAGATTCGGTCCCAGATAAGCTTCGCATTGCAAAGATGCATAATGCGCTTGAATTCATCTCTAGATAGGCACGAATGATGATGTCCTTCGCCATGATATCAAGACGGTTGAACTTATGAATATCATCTGCGTCATTGCTTTGCATAGGTCAAGAAGACCAATTTCAAAGGACGGTCCACAGCTCGTTGTCCATTGCCATGAGGCGCTTCCTCATCATGGCCTTCCACTTGGGATAATCGTGACCGCCAAATATAGGGCATGTCACTTTCTTCATACCTGCGGTCGCATATAACTAAAACTCCTGTGGTTAAACTAAAATCACACGTAACAAGGAGTACCTTGCTCGATACCAATTGAAAGTGCATTATATCGACTAGAGGGGGTGAATAGGCGATTTTATGAATTCTTCACTAAGGAATTTGCGGTAAGGAAATTCCTTAGCTAAGAACTACTTATGCAGGAATAAGTACTCGTAAGTAAGCATAAGAGAATGCGGCATGGTCATCATGATGAAATGAAGACAATCAAAGAGTATGTAAAGCGTAAACACAGGATAGCACAAGATGAAGACAAACAGATCAAGAAATTGAACCGAGGAAATTGAGAAAGTCTTCACCAAAATCTTCAAACACAGATATGAACAAACACTCAACACAATAATGAGGAAATGAAAGGGTTGAGGAAATAGAACCAGAAGGTTGGTGAAGACAATGATTTGGTAGACCAGTTCCAACTGCTGTCTCGCTTGTACGTCTGTTGGAGCGGTTGAGTATTTAAACTCGAGGACACACAGCCCCGGACACCCGATCGCGAGCACGCAGCTCAGACACCAAGTCCTCACCAGATTCTCCTTGAACTAAGGTCACACAGACCTTGTCCAATCACTGTGGTAAGTCTTCAGCGACTTCCAAACCTTCACAGACTTGGTCACTCGGCGATCCACAATTCCTCTTGGATGTTTCTAGACCATGACGCCTAACCGTCTGGAAGAAGCACAGTCTTCAAAGGTAACAAGCGCCGGATCCACGCAGATCAATCTCTTCAATGATGATCAATCACTTTGGGTTTGTAGGGTTTGGTTTTGGGTTTTTCCTCACTTGATGATTTTCGCCAAAGTCCCTGAGGATGGGTTGCTCTCAAATGACAAGTGTCAAGTTTTTCGAGCAGCCAACCAGCTAGTGGTTGTAGGGGCGGCTATTTATAGCCTAGGAGTAGCCCGACATGATAAGACATAAATGCCCTTCAATGATATGACCATTAGGTGGATAAGATATTTTGGGACAGGTGGCGCAAGAAGACAAGAACGGTCGGAAATTTGAATGTCAAATTCCTCGGGCTATCATGTTCTCATCGTAGGCAATCCGACTGGCGAATTCCTAACTCCTCGGTCAGAATAAATTCTCAACGACTGTAAGAACTTCATCTCATCACATCAAGAAATTGACTGAACTGTATGAGATTTCCAAAGGCTTCACTCAAGGGATTGGTAGGTGTAGGATTTTGAGTTGAGCATCACATGGAAATTTTTCCTTAGTATTTCCTCGACCCCTTTAACAAAGACGGTGTTTCCTATGACTCAAGAAAGAGAAAATGAAACTACGAAAAAAAGTCTTCACGCTTCATGTTCCTCGATGAATACCAAGTCTTCAAGGTCACACCAATTTCTTCACTTTCAAAGTCTTCGTAAAGTCTTCGAATGTCAAAGTCTTCATCAAGAACTTCATTTTTAGGGTCGACTTTCTCTCAGAATATCAAACTCCTCATAGACTTATAGACCTGTGTACACTCACAACCTCATTAGTCCCTTAACCTATAAGTCTTCAATACACCAAAGTCACTAAGGGGCACTAGATGCACTTACATCTTTTTCCCCTTCGTGCCCTTCTGCTTCGTCTTCCTCGCGTCGCCCAGCTTCGGAGCTCCGCCGCCGTCGACTTCTGCACCAACCTTGGCCGCTGCATCACCCTGAATACACCAGAGCATCGCGGCGATCTTCCATTTCTTCCTCGGCTCTGGTAAGTCTTCTATCTTTTTCATCATAGATTTGTTCTAGGGTTTCCATGTTCTTCAGCGTTCATCACTTGCTTCTTGTTCATATGATAAACTTTAGACGAGTCTGTAAATCTTTGTTCTGCGTAGCGGTAGTTTTTATCATCCATTTTCACTTGCGCATCTCAAGACCATAGATCTCTCTGTATCCTTGCTCATTGCTTTAGCATCTGCTCCCTTTTGGACCTTGAATATTTATCTCTTTTTCTGAACATGTTCCAGATCCAAAACTGTGATGTAATTTTGTGAAACCTGTTTTCGCAAACCTACTCATCTGCAATCTTGACTCTTCAATATTTTAGACCAGGCGGTTTAACTTGGCAGAAAAATTGATAACTCGGTATATACCATTAGTCCCCTTGTTGAACCGCCAGAATTCCTTAGCTAAGTATTGCCACTTTGCAGAACTCCGGTTTGTAGGTAACTGCTCCCGGTTTAGTAATGACTGCATCAATTTATACTCTTCCAACATACTCTTGAACCGGTATTACTGTTTTGTAGATTGCGCCATGGCCAAACAAGTGTATGAGTGCAACTGGGTCCCTTCTCGAGTGACCGAGATTCAACTAAATAACCTAGTCAAAACCGGTGCTTTAAGCAAACAAGATGTCGTTCACTGGAGGGTCCCTGGCCCAGAATGTCCTCCAGAACCCAAAGATGGAGAGGTTGTTGTCTTTGCTGACCATCTAACCCGGGGCTTCAGTCCGCCCGGTTCAAAGTTTTATCGGGATGTCTTGGCCAACTTTCAACTGCGTCCACAAGATATTGGTCCCAACTCCGTAACCAACATCTGTCACTTTCAAGTGCTCTGTGAGGTGTTCTTTCAAGAGGAGCCCACAGTTGAATTATTCAGAGATTGCTTCCATCTGAACTGCCGCACCGAATTTACTGATGGTCCCAATACAGAGTTAGGCGGTATGACGATTCAAAAGAGGAAAGAGATCACTTACCCTCATGCCAAACTGCACAGCCATGCCAAAGAGTGGAATCAAACATGGTTTTACTGCAAAGATACCTCTCCTGATGGAGAAAATCCCTTGCCGGGTTACCGTCCGGAGCGGCTAAGAAACACACATCCCTTCCCCCAGAGACTGACTGCTAAGGAAAGAAGCAAATATGCTCCTCAACTATCCAAACTCAAGGCCTTCATGGCTAACAGGTTGACAGGGGTTGACCTTGCTCGCTGCTGGACATCTTGGAGTATATTGCCCTTAAGCTTGCGCTCCGGTTTGATGTGCGAATACACAGGAGATGTAAAAGACCCTCTACGGCATATTGAGTTCCAGCTGACAGATGACGAGGTTACTGAGGCTGTGAAGAAGATAGTAAATGAACGGAAGTCGCTTGCGCCAAACCGCCTGCCTCCCTTTTCGCCATTAACAAACCGCCAAATAGTAAGACTCATATCTTATGCTTTCATGGAATCTAACTATGTTTAAGCACCCTTTGTTGACATTAACATCTTTCAAACAGGGTGATGATCCATT
Source organism: Aegilops longissima (assembly GCA_021605205.1). Classification (NCBI taxonomy): domain Eukaryota; kingdom Viridiplantae; phylum Streptophyta; class Magnoliopsida; order Poales; family Poaceae; genus Aegilops; species Aegilops longissima. Next base: position 383,313,076 of record CM038676.1, on the reverse strand, counting down.
TTGGAGCAAGAAGCCTCCACAAGAGAAACCGGAGAAAACAACCCGGCCCAAAACCAGAGTTGTGAAGAAACCAACTAATAGGAAGAGAACCACTGCATCCTCCGATCCACCGGCTGATGATGATGTGGGTAACCCGGACCTTGAGGTAGAGCTTGACTCACTTGGTTTATTTTTCACACGCCTTATTGATAATGATTACTAGTTGACCCGTTGCGCCAAATGGCGCAGAGACCCACTAAAGACATGTTGTCGATGAAAATACTTTTATTTTGCAAGGATCTATTCGATATCGGTAGTAGAAAGCTCATTTGTTAAACCATGATATATTGGAAATATGGTTATCAGGCTGCGAAATCCATGTTTGAAAAAAAAAGTATAACATGTACAAACCAGCTAAGGAAGCATTGTTTTAGTTGAAAATATGGTTATCATGGACCCATTGCTCATGCCAAATCATGCTAAATCCATGTGCACAATGGAAAAAATATCCATGGTTTAATACGCTTTAATAAGAAACATGATGGATTGTTGTCTACGATAAGATGTACATACACATTTTAATTTAATAGCACATACCCATTTAAAATCATGTATGCAAATGGCAGCCCCACTAACACATGTGCTTTAAAAAAATCCATGTATCAATAGACTTATTCATGGGCAGTCATGTATGCCACCTTAAACGCCCGTGTGTACATCTATTTATTAGTTTTTGTACAGGGAGAAGAGTTGATACTTCTGGACTTTTTCAGTTGTTTTCGTCATCATCAGCGGAGGAAATATCAATTACTCTTTGGGAACTTTGCCTTTTCCATGCTCTAATGCACCTGCATCTTGGTTGGTTGTCTGAATGTTCAGAATTTGTGCTTGAGCTCACTTGACGGGTGGACGGTAAATTAATCTAGCTTTTGTGTTGCGGAAGAAAGACAGGGAGCAAGTTGTTTTAAGTTAGGTGAACATTGCAGACCACCACAAGTTTGCTCACTTATGGATGTCACTGAAACAACTTGAAAACTATTCGATACAGCCAAAAGTTTTGCAAAATCGGATACTTTCCAAAGAAAGAAGCGCCATTACAGCACAGCTTTTGAAGACTACATGTAACAGGCAGTTTTCCATCCTGCATTAGCAAGTAGGAGAAAATGTCAAGGGCTGAAAAAAGAAGAATGGGGTATTTAACTATGAATCTGGACCGGAGAAGAGAGTTGACTGCCATACAAAATTTTCTTCTCTAAGACTTGATATCTACAATACAAGCAGAAAATCAGTTCAATATAGGAAAACTATAGTGAATACAATAGTAAAAAATGTGCAAAGAAGTCCCAAGAAAAAAAATCAAAACCTTTCGTATTTTTATTTTTTTTGCGGCATAAAACCTTTCATATTACAATGTGCTGAAGATTTTCCCAACAATTAGATCAGCCATATACGCCAGAGAGTCAATTGCCCATTCACTGGTCACCAAAGAACAACAATTTAAGGAGCATAAGTCGACTACTTACAACTGCAAATAAGTTGACTACAAACCTTCCTGGCTATTACTCCTTCCGTTCCCAAATATAAATATTTTTATAGAGATTCCAACAATTGACTACATACGGAGCAAAATGAGTGAATCTACATTCTAAAAGATGTCTACATACATCCGTATGTTGTAGTCCATTTGAAATGTCTAAAAAGACTTACATTTAGGAAGAGGGAGTACTATAGTAAATAATCGGCAACTCTAAGTATGGTAACAAAGCAAGTCTCCCGATTCTAATAACAATAGCACTAAATTGTAAAGGCTTGTGTTACATCAATTTATCCCATTGTGCGCATGAAAAAAATTGAACTGCTAGATATATGTTTCCAATCGACTATCGTACGAATTCTTCAACTTTTATCTGGAGATTTTGAAGTAGCAAAGTATTCCCTCAACTTAAAAATTGGAAAGATCAAGGATTTTGCTAAGCTGGGAGCATTCATATGACATGTTAGTCTTCAAAATCGATCTCTAACTAAAAAAGAGCTTGCTGAACTGAAAACATGTACTACATGCACAACTTCCGTCAGGAAAGTGATAGTGGTTTAGAAGCCTGATCCGCTAGAGTATCATCACTGGAAATTTGATTGATCATCCAAGTTGATTTAACCAGAACTGAAAGGCAAACGATCTTATACATGAATACCTATATGGCTGTAATCAGAACTAAAACACGCAATTTTAAATATGGGCGGGAAAGTATAAAGGAGTGCAGTATTTGGGAGATTATGATGGTGTACTAAACATAAATGTAACCAATCAGCTTCTACAGGGAATGCAAATACTCATAGAATAAAAAAGAAGAGCACATCTTTGCAGAAATAAGGTACATGTTTCCTTACCTGTAGGCAAAATGCAACATACTATTTTATTTCTTGCAGCCCTTAGCATCCTGTAAAAATAAATAAGAAGTCATGTTAGATGGTCTGTGAAAGCGGATACATGAATGGTACTAACATGATATATTTTTTGTCCGCTAGCAAGTTATTAAGCAAGATCATCAAATATTTCTTTATAGACCACATGTGAGTTTTGCAAGCGTTTTCAGGAGAGTTATTTTCAAATTTGTAATCTGAGGACTGACCAAGAGATACTCACATCAGTCAAAATAGGAATCCTAGGCGCTAAATTTCAGATGTCCATAATTACTCTAACATAGTAACCAACCCATACTCTGTAAACTGAGTTTTTTAAATACTTGAAAAAGAAGTGTAGAGGCAAGAATGTGTCTTCCATAGGTATGTTTACTTTTTCTAAAATTGTATTCAAATGGGAGTAGTATGTTAAAAAAGGTGAAGACTAATAATTTGGTATGCATATATCATAATTATTATGAACACACTAGTAGGTGTAAAAAGGGCTTAATTGAAATGGCCGCAAATTTCCTACATCCACGAATGTAGCCATACCCATGGACCATGGTGTCCAAAACCTTCTGGTTCTTGGTGAATACCTTGCGCGCGGTGGGGTCACAACCACTCTAGAAGAGAGCTAGAGTAAGACCTGAGCGAGGGCTGCAAAGTGAAAGGCAGAGCAGAGTGGTGATTGTAGACTGATGGTTATGAATAAAAACATACAAATCTAATAGAAATCTAATAGATTTGTTATAGTTATCCAATTTGTACATTTTGTAATATAATTCGGCACTAATGCCATTACACCATCTAGCACCATCTAGGATTTTAGCACCTCTAGCTCTAGTACTCTAACAAAGCATAGAACTAAAAATAAATACTCAATTTAGGAAGTTTTTATGAACTGTACGCCACATAAGCAATGCCCTATGTGCTTGCAATCCGACAGCAATGTGATTTTCCCATTCTTCCAAAAGACAGCCGGTGCATCATTTTCACATAAAACTTGCATGCCCGGGCATTTTTTTTTGTACAGCTACGAAATGAGCAGTAAATTAGGAATGTGTCGCCAATCAAAATGAAGTCCACTGCCCATAATGTTTGTAAAGAAATCAACATCATAAAGCTCTTGGACTACCTTCCATTCAAGATGACCATAAAGTTTTGCTGCTGGAATCCTCTTTGGAGATGTAACAACCTGTAGAAAATAAATAACTTATATGACTGGCATAGCAAAAACATACTATCATGCAAAAATATAGTTATGTACATTCAGCAAGATATAGATGACAACATTCTATGAGAAGAAATAACACTGTCCTACAGAGCAAAATCAAACCATTCCCGATTCAGTTTAGTATAAAGTACTGCATTACTAAAGGAGAGCTAGTTCTCACATAGGAATAAAATATGATCTATCACGCAGGGTCTGACATTCATATAGATATAGAAATATCTATGCAACATCACGAGACTTGCAAGGTAACTGTAAAGCATGCACATGCCACATCATATATTGTCTGAAACTTGAACGGCTTTTATTTCTGATTTAAAATTGAATCCAGTAGTAAATATGTTACAACATTCAACGAAGATTGCCTGTTTTGTTGGGCGCCAGTTCACGTAGGCCTCAAGTTTTGTTGGGTGTAAAAAGAAATAACTTCTAATTTCATAACACAATAATATATTAGAACACCACTTCTTGTACTCAAACAAAAAACTAACCAACTTTTAGTTTCAGAAAACAACTGAATATTAGAGCACCACTTGTCAGAATCACTAATAGTCCTGGGTTGGCTTCAAATCGCTACCATCATTATGCCACAGAGGATAAAATGGCATTCAGTTGTGCTTCAGTCAATCTGTATACTCAAACTTAAAAGTGACTGACTTGTAATTTGAGAAAAAAGCTGAATATCAAAGTATCACTTCAAGCAACACCAAAGAAAGAAAACAAATTACAGAAGGAAGAAAATAGCAGACGAAAGAAACAGCTCACAATAGGAAGCAGAAAGAGTATATTCTAGAAAATAACTGAATAAGTGAATATTAGAGCACCACTTGGTAGAATCACCATACTGATTCATAGTAATGGGTAGGCTTCAGAACCACCACCACTATTAAGCCACTCAGGATAAAATAACATTCAGATGTGCTTCAGTTAATCTGTATACTTATTAACTTAAAAGTAACTAACTTGAAATTTCAGAACAAAGTTAAATACGGTACCACTTGAAGCAGTACAAAAAGAAGAAGACAAATCACAAAAGGGCGGCATGCCGAGAGCAAAGTTAAATGCAGTACCACTTGAAGCAGTACAAAAAGACGGAACAATAGCCGCATTGGTAGGCGCAGACCGCAAGTGAAGCAACCCTCTCTCTCTAGGCGCATAATGTGTTGAACAGCAGAGACCGCAATAACTATGGATGAACGCGCATATCTCCTACAGGCCATCATACAGCCGTAGTTATAGTCATGGACGACAAATCCATATAGACCTTGTAAAAAACGTATGGCTTGTAAAGCAGCTTGTTCATAAGCGTTCATGAACCCAGACCAGGCCGAGCTCCACAAAACTCCCGCCGAGGCACTCGACCAGAACCATACCCAGGAAGCTCAAGCTCCACCCCAGCAAGGACAGAGCCATCTTCTGCGACCTAACACAGGTACAGAAGGGATGGCAAGGCGCATTCGGCCACCACAGCCTCCAAAATAGGAATAACAACCGAAACAAACACACACATCCTTCTGACATGCAAGAACGAAATATATAATAAAGTACATGACAGCCGGCCATGTCTGGAACATACACTGAAACGATTAGGAGGCTATAGAACATGAAAGCACATACAGAAAGTAGAGCAGCAAGACAGGCAGAGATCACAGAAGCAAACCTTGACGAGGCCCAACGAGCAGAATGGAGACGCTGCGACGAGCTAAATGGTGATTCTGCATTTAAATCAGCAAGATGGAACAACTCAGAAATAGGAAGGGAAACAATCAAGACAGAACAACGCATTCAACAATATAGGACATATAAAAACTGACCAATCGCACCGAAAAGACAAAAGATCACACGCCATAAAGATCATTGGTCCATAAGAGATGAGAACACAGGAGAAAGCAACGAGCATCGAAAGCACAATCAGGCTGCAATGGTATTCCAAAATAGGCGAGCGATGGAAACAAAAGTATCAGCATCATCATATCCTCATACAAGCCGCGGTAACTGACACTGCGAACCATGCACAACTAACGGAAGATGAAAACACACGGCAGAGGCATTCATCAAGCAACCCTCACGCATTTCATCAAACACCTAACAAGCATGCACCCATAGAGAAGCAGAGGAGGCGCGCACTAACCTGGACAGCAAGGACGGAACGACCCAGGCTCCTACGAAGGAGCCAAAGCGAAATCCAAGGAAGCTACGCACGAATGAGACGCAGGAGAAGAAGAAAATGGGGGAATCAAGGAGAAAAGGAGGCCCTTGCCCACCGCAACGGCACGCCCAACTCGCACAGAGCATTATTGAACCCACGAAGCGCATAATCGACACGCTGCATGGGTGGTGCCGAGACCAACTTTTAGTTTCAGAAAACAACTGAATATTAGAGCACCACTTGTCAGAATCACTAATAGTCCTGGGTTGGCTTCAAATCGCTACCATCATTATGCCACAGAGGATAAAATGGCATTCAGTTGTGCTTCAGTCAATCTGTATACTCAAACTTAAAAGTGACTGACTTGTAATTTGAGAAAAAAGTTGAATATCAAAGTATCACTTCAAGCAGCACCAAAGAAAGAAAACAAATTACAGAAGGAAGAAAATAGCAGACGAAAGAAACAGCCCACAATAGGAAGCAGAAAGAGTACATTCCAGAAAATAACTAAATAAGTGAATATTAGAGCATTTATCTTGTCCCTTATACTTTTAAATTTGACAATTAGCTCCTCAAACATAAAATCTATTGACCACCCAAGCATAAGAAAGCATACTACAAATTGACAGTGAAACGGGGGCCAAATACATTAGCTTTCAAGGGAGGTGGAGAAAGTATGTGGATCCAGTGCAGATTACTCTAATTATATGCAAATGGAACCAACAAACACACTATAAGTATAACATGTCTGGTATTTACTTTTCTTTTATTGGAATCAACTAATAACTTTCTTCTCCACTTATTCGAGTCACCCTATTTTCCATCCCTCTCTCTCGAACACACATACTACCCTCCTCTGAGCAGCTCCCTTGAGCATTTTTACAAACAGCTAGTGCTCACATTTGCAACCTCAAAGGCAGAGAGAGAGAGAGAGAGGAGGGGGAGATGGTTGAGGATTCACCTGCGCACCTGAAGGCCATGAAGACGCGAGCTAATCGAGCATGCACCCAGGATGCGAGGTCATGCACCAGATGTAGCCGCCACCCACCTGGCCGAGGCCGCTGCAGGCGCTGCACCACCGCCTGGGCGCCATGCTCAAGACGCCAAGGACGCGGCCGAGCCAAGACAACTCCTCGGATGGCATCTCTCCTCTTGGGTTGAGATCCTCCTCTTGCAGCTCCCTAGCGACGAGGTCTCCTCCTCCCCTGGCTTCCTCGCGACCGGGCAAATGAGCACCTGGAGGCCATGGATCTCTCGACGGGACGCGGAGCTCCTGGGCCGTGGGCTGTGGTGAACGAGGGAGAAGAGAGAACGGAGGAGAGAGAGGTGCGGCGGCTGCAGTGGAGCGAGGGAGCGAGGGAGGCGTGGGGGTGTGCCGGCAGAGGATTGGAGGCTAGGGTTCGTGTAGTGCGTGTTGTGTGCGCGGTGCGTGGGGCAAGCGGGTTGGGCAATTCTTTCGCACGTGAGCGCAGCTCACCCAGCCAATCCAGGCGACGGACGATCCCACCAGTCATAGGCCAGGGAAAACCACCTTGTGGTGAAAACAAAATTTTCTAGAGGTGAAGATCCAATGGCACAAATAAGTCAAAGGCCAGATCCGACGGCCAGAACTTCACAAAATTGGGGGAGCTTCGTGGAGGAGGGTCGGCTAGCATCCTTATTGGTTTAAATTGCCAGGACGACGCAAAGTCAGTCACGCTAATGTTGTAGAGGTAATCGCTCTTTCTTTCGATTCAAACCCTTTGCCTTCACTAAAAATCCGTTGGGCAAACCGGAAAGTTAAATTTTCTCATCCTCTTGCTTATTTGGACCCAAACTTTCTTATGAAGACACAACAGACGAAGTCGCAAGACAACCCGCAGACAAATGCCGTGTAGTTACCTCCGCCGTTTATCGAACAGTCCGGTTCGAAACACCGCTCAGATGTCTCTAACTCTTTCATCAATGCTTATCCGAAGCGGTCGTTGCCAACCTCTTAATCCATCCGACCATTATCATGGCACTTCTCATTCTTCTTCCGGTGAGTCATCACCACCCAGCTTCCACCACTCAAAATGGTGCTTGGGTGAGCCATATTCTTATAATGTTGTTTGATATATCACTTTCAATATTCATCGGACTGATCCATCTACTTCCTTTCGTATGCCTAGGCCAAGCAAGAAAGCTCGTCTGGACAAAGTGGCAGAAGAAAATGATGCTCCTGAACCGGACAAAATACCAGATCCCGAAGAACACATCCGCGACGATGTGCTGAACGACCCACCATCGCAAGATCATGATGTTATTGCTGAAGAGGCACATGTTGATGCCACAGGCCCTTTAATCAGCCCACAAGTCCTGTCCAGACTGACAAAACAATGAGCCCATTAAAGCATACTGATAAACCGGCGACCCCAGTGCGGACCGGTGAAGCCAAAGATGATGATGTTGTAATTATCGAGTTGGTCGCTCCGAGCCAAGCAATCTGCCGCTTATCTAAGCGCATCGCCAAAGATGAACTTGCTGCATTTGGCAAAGGCAAATGGAATGCCGATTTGGCCACTTATGCCGCCTCAACACCCAAGATCTTCATTCCGGCTATCTGAATCGGCTATATACCAGCCGTGATTATGAAGCCGATCTAGTAAATATGATGAAGGACAAATATGAAGTAATTTCCATATGACTCTCTGCTTGTATATTTTAATCTGTCAACTTAAGCCGGGACTTTCCAATGTGAACTTTAATGCAGCCGGTTTAACTTAATGCAGTTAAACCGGGCCTTTATATAGTAAGAATTCCCATGTCACTGAAGGACAGAGCAAATAGGCATTAGCCCCCAAGTGCCAAGTTGAATACTTGTATTGAGCTTGGGACTTAAATAGAAAATGTATGATGAAAAGCAAATATGTATTAGCCCCCAAGTACCAAGGGCATAACTTGTTATGTGGTTGGTACTTCAACTCTGCATCGTAACCTTTATCAAATGATTATCTGTATGTAGGCTGATCTGAGCAAGAGACAAAGTCAAATCGCCGATCAAGAAGAAAATCAAGTCCCAAAGCAAGCTGAAACCTCTAATGCAAAAAGGAATTAACCAGCGCTTTAAGCATCATGGAAAAGCTTAAAGAGGGTTTCAACAAGGAGCGGGCGGATTGGGCCACCGAAAAAGCCACTTTAACTCAACGAGCAGAGAAGGCCGAGGCTGCACTCAAACCGGTGGTGGATGAATTGACCAGTGTAAAACGGCAAGTGCATGCCATGACCGCTGTTGTCTTTGGTAAGCCTTCTTGATTTCAAGCAATAAGGCCTTCTCATGTAATCGCCGTTTACTAACCCTTTGAATGATACAGGACACGATTGGTCACTTGGGATCGAGATGTGGAAGAAATTGAAAGCCGCTATACATTAATAGAACAATCAGACATCAAAAGAACGGATCATCTCAGATCGCTTTCACAACAACCCGCGCCCACCTTGATCCAGACACTATTAAAAGGTTGTCGATGCTTTCGCCCGGTTGAAGAGTTAAAGAAATCTGCTGCTAGAACCAGTGCTATAAACGCCTTTAATCCGGCAAAAGCATGGGTGCCGGATTTTGATCTCGTTGAAGCAGCCTGTGGCTTCCCGAGCTTGAAGGAAGACGGACAGAGTTCAAATAAGAGGATCTCCGAGCTATAAACCGGAAGTGCGCCCCCGCTTGTCAATTGGTTGAAGAGGCAGATTTGTCTCACTATCAAGCTCAATATGATGGACAAAACAAACGAGTGGCTGCACCAATTCCTGAAGCGAGAACCTTATACCTCCAATCCAGAAGCATACTTACGCCCCGACATTGAACCGCTGCTGTTGATCAATGATGAAGCTGTCTTTCAAGCATTAACGGAATCGATCGGACAACTGTTGATTTCAGCTGCTGGGTAGGGAAGCAGAGGTTGAAGTGGCGCGAGATGACCCGCAACCTTCGTGCCAAACTGGTGACTAAGCATGAACCGAAGCCGTTTAAATTATCGCTTTTACGCTACGCAGAAAACAATTATCTTATCTGGGCACCGTGTTGCCATGTAATAGGCTAGCTGCCACACTTGGTTTTGATATGCCTTCGTGCATACTTATTGCAACTTATGCATCCGTTGAATCATCAATCTTAAACTGTTGTCTGCAGCAAAAAAGATTAAAACGCCGCCTTGGTTGTATCACCAGGCGGGCCATAATATCTATGTATATGAAATCAAAGATAATATCTTAGATTTAAACATATGATCAAATATGGAAATATATGATACCTGCCATCGTAGGGCATGAAGTTGGCTGTGCCAATCTTGAAACGGAGTTTTAAGAAACCCACTCTGATGGAGGAGAAAACAGCTCCTGTGTATATAAGGCCGGTTTACCAGGTAGATCGTTCCGGGTTACGATGAACACCGGTAGTACTCCATAATAGGATGTTAACAAAAAATCAAACCGGGCAAAGAGTCTCCGGATTAAGAGTGGACCGTGTTCCATTAACCGACAAATAACTGTTTAATAATTGTCGGTTTAAAACACAACAAAAGAAATATGCATCGAAAGAGAGACAAAATGCAAGCAAAGACAGATAAAATCATTTGCAAAAAGAGGCTGTTGAGCCGATCAAGTGGCATTACCATGGTCGGACACGACCAAGCCCCCAATAGGCGTAGCTATGGTTCAAGTCAGCCAGTCCCCAAATGATGCAAAGGGCATTACGCCGATCAAGAGGAGTAGCAATGAGTTCGGGTTCACCAAAGCCCCTAAGTGATTTTGTGGCCTTAGGCCGATCAAGAGGCGGACTGGTTCGTACATGACCAAGTCCCTAAGTGATTTTGTGGCTTTCACTATCAAAAGATGTTGCATTGGTTTGGACACGACCAAGCCCCCAAGTGATATGATATAAAGCTTTTTGAAAAAGCTAACTCAAGGGGTAAACCGGAGGCCGCTTTAAGACAAAAACTCCGTGTAACCACGCATGATGTAAAAATAACAGAGACCCCGCTTTAGCTAAGGCTCCGGTTTATTGTATTGATCATAACATATACACTATCATGATATGTACATAAGTAGAGCCTATGGCTCAAGTATAGTAAGGCTGAAGATGAGCTATGTTCCACTGCCTGTTGGTCTCCTCCTCTAATGTACGTGAGTCTTTATGCTCTTGAATATCGATCAGATAGTATGACCCGTTGTGCAGATTCTTGCTGACCACTAAAGGTCCCTCCCAAGGTGGGGATAACTTGTGCATATCACCTGGTCTTGATGAGCCAAGCACCAAATCTCCTTCTTGAAAGGTTCTGGTTCTAACTCAGAATCGTGATAGCGACGAAGATCCCGCCGGTAAATCATCGAACGGGCAGCTGCGATGTCACGCCCTCATCCAACAGGTCCAAAGCATCTTGTCGTATACTCGTTGTCCGCTTCAACATAAGCTGCTACACGGGTGAATCATGACGGATGTCATCGGGGAGAACTGCCTCCGCCCAGAGACCATGAAGAACAAAGGTGTATCCCGTTGATCTGCTGGTGTAGTATTGATGCTCCATAATACAGATGGTAACTCCTCAACCCAACAACCCGGCGCCGGCTGCAAAGGAACCACAAGCCGGGTTTGATGCCTCGAAGATCTTCTTGGTTAGCCCTCTCGCTGGCCATTGACCGCAGGTGGGCCATCGATGAAACGCTGCCGGATGTGCTCACGCTCAAAGAACTCTTTCATAGCACCCTTGGACAAGTTGGTACCATTATCAGTAATGATGCTGTGTGGAAAGCCAAATCGGAAAATCACCTTTTTGATGAATTGAACCGTCATGGCTGCTCTGATTACTTTGATTGTTATGTCCGCCTCGACATTATTGAAGCCTCGAACCGAATTTCCTCCACCGTAACCCGGCCCATGGGATCCGGATCCTGAGCCACCACCAGATCCGTGATCATATCGGAAAGCATTAGAATTCTTGAACTCCTGCATAATGTAGCAATCCTTCCAAAGGTGGTTGGCTGGCATCTCCTTCGTTCCGTGCTTTGGATAGGGCTGGTTTAACAGATAGGTCAGGCGGTCCGGGTTAGGATTTGGCGCTCTGCTGCGATTCGGCGGTTTACCCTTTCGTCGTTGGCCCCTGTCCTGCGTGCTGGTATTAGGCACAAAGTCCATGCTGCTATCCGCTTTATGCTTGCCTCCGCTTCCATGACCCGCCGTGTTGTGTTGGTGCCCTTTGGAGTTGTTGTTCTTCTTTCCCTTCCCTGTCTTTTCATCATCAGACTCGGGATCCTTGGTACTACCAGAATCTGCATACTTCACTAACGCAGCCATGAGGGTCCCCATATCGTTCCAATGGCACTTCATCCGTCCCAATTTCAACTTCAGAGGCTTAAACCGGCAGTTGCCTTCCAAAGTTATAACCGCGGTATCGGCGTTGATACGGTCTGATGAATGCAAAATTTCCGACACTCGGCGCACCCAACGGGTTGTTGACTCTCCTTCCTCCTGGACACAAGCCGCTAAGTCCACTATCGACATGGGCTGCTTACATGTATCCTTGAAATTCTGGATAAACCGGGCTCGCAACTGGGCCCATGAACTGATAGAGTTGGCCGGTAAACTTTTTAACCAAGTACGGGCCATCCCTTCAAGCATCATGGTGAAATACTTCGCACACGCCGCATCATCAAGCATCTCCATGGCCATCTCATAGCTCTCCAGCCATGTTTCTGGAGATAAATCGTCAGTGTAATTTGGCACCTTGCGCTGGCCCTTGAAACTTTGGGCAGGCGACATTGCGTAAAGCGGGACAAGACAGGCACCCCAAAGAACTAGAAGTAACCCCGGTTCGACCGAGGTGGTTGGACTAACCGGCGAAGTCGACGAGCCTCACATCGCCGCTTAACTCGCCTCCCCGCGCGCCGCCCCGGTCCACCACTTCGAGCATCACCAATACCACCTGTCGGGTTATTGCCACGGGCGCCCACGGTTCCGCATTACTTGATACGGCCGGTTCATCCATACGCCGTAGTCTCGCTTGGACGGGGTGGAGTGAATTGGTCACGGCTGTATGAATATGCTTCCCGTTGAATCAAGGCTGTCCAAAGAAGCTCCTTAACCCGGCGCTGCCTCCACCGCTATGGAGAATCACCTTCAATCGGATGGCCTCCAACCGTGAAGCGGCGGCGACAAGATTGTCCATTGATTGGAATAATGACCCGAGGTGTCTGGACAGCCGAGGCACGACATTGTTCTATCGAGGCGGATCCATCAGCGAGGCTGAACCAGCGCGCTCGTCTCTAAAAGCTTCCGCCCGTTTATCACCGGCGGGTTACTAGTTCCTGCCCCGAGGTGTTAAAGAGATTGCTTCAAAACCGGAGGCAAGCGAGATCGGTGCTTCCTCTTCAAGACTTCATGCGACGCACCGATCCAAAGATAAGCCTATAGGCTCGCAGATCCAAAGTGGTTCGCCTCGCAACCATCCCGGCGTTTCGGTTGCTAGGTCGGCCTTGGCCTCGAGTAATCTGTTCCTCACCTTTGGAACTTCGTTGTGGGCGCCCCGATCCGCCGGGTTAGCTCTCGCCATAAGCGCAGCCAACGATCAAACAGATCGATAAGACTTGAGCAAGGGGGCATTGTGGCCTCCCGCCCGACACCGCTGCCGCCGCCGACCTGGAAATCATTGCTGCCGCGGTCGAAGAGTGGATCGCCACCGTACCGCCATGAATATTCCAACCCGTTGGGCAGATCGAGGGTCCGAATATCGCCGCCATCGAACAGCCCCCAATCCGCCGCCTTGTAACTGATACAACGATTCGGTTTCTTCGGTTGAGGACTCGTCGCCGGAATAAACGACGGTCTCGCTACCAGATTCCGATCCATCCTCATATTCTCCTCCGTGGATGACTCCCACGAAGGCACGCTTTATGGCCGGTTTAACCTGGGCAGATCACGCACGCTGAGCCATCTCGATGAGGTCGGTGCAGTTGTCCGGCTCAGGGCCCGGTTCACCGATCTTGCCGATGAAGATGTGTATGCCACCAAAGGGGACCCTGCACCAGACTAATCGAGCCGACTTGGCTCCACCCTGCATCGCCGATGTAGAGCTTGGCGCGACGACTCTTGGTCATCCGCCCACGGCGTAGCTCCTTGAGTCCTTCGGGTTGCCTTCCAAGAACTTGAAACCATCGCGGCGATTGTTCTACCTGGGCGCCAATCGTCATGGTTTTGTCACGGCGGATGTCCTCATGAAAGGACTTAGTCGTGGAGCCATCGCCACGGGTCAGCTTGAAGAGGTTAAAGCGACACAGGACGCAAGAGAGTTTATACTAGTTCGCCCCTTCGATGAAGGTAAAAGCCTACGCCTAGTTTTGATGGAATTGATGGGGTTTCATGACTAGGAGCAAACAAGCTTCGCTTAAGTCTCGAAGTTGTTTTCGGTTGTCTCGAACCGCCCGGTCGCCCCTTATATACATGGGTGGCGCTCACGTTTACAGAGTCCCGACGCGTTCATAGATGTATCCGCTCGGTCTCCACTATTCCTAACTTACAATACAAGTTACATACCGACGCTGGTTTACGGCAATGTGCCTTGAACCGACTATGGGCCTTGAGCCCTCATCCGCCACATGGGCTTTTAATATACTCAACTATCGACGGTTAACCCGCATGTGCTGGCCGGTTTACACCCAAGAGTAATATCCCCAACACTCGCCGCCGCCCTCCGCCTTTGCAGCCTTGGTTCGTCGCCAGGCGCAGCGCCGCCTCTTATGCTGTCAACGTCACAACAATCGAGAGGAACAAGGAGATGATTGTACGTGGAGAGGATGACAAGAGGGACCCACCAGCGCCATGGCAAGACGCAAGCAAGTGCCTCTATAGTACAAGCCCAAAAATATGGTTCCTCCTAATGGTTGGACATCCGGGGCTCACGCCATTGTCAACGAGTCAATAAACGAGAGAATTACACCACGAGCGGCTCACACTAGGGACCCAACTGCCTGCGTTTCGGGAACGGGGTCCCTGCACTTGCTCGCTCGCGCCCGCGGCGTGGGTTTCAAAGGGGGGCCATCACGCCCATCTTCATCATCACAGCTCAAGACCTCGCGAGGGGCCAGATTGCTGGGCGGACGACGTGGAGCTTCTCAGCGCGGCCTCATCAGGCTGGCTCGCGAGGAGGCGGAGATATCAAGGCGGGTACTCACGAGGTGCCCATGACGCAAGCCATGACGATCAAGGGCGCCAAAGGGCGCCAGCCCACAGAAGGTCCTCCTTTCCTCTTTGGTGCAAAGGGAGCAAGCGCAGCGAGAGCATCAAGCAAAGGCATCCATTTCGTGCAATAAGACCAAGACCAGCCCAACGGCAGGAAGGAAGTCATTGTGGAGCCCAAGCCGGGCCACCAATAGAGCCTTTGACAAAGCGAGGATCAACTTTAGTCGTGATAAGTGTACCAGATGTTCCCTTCAAATGGCTAATTGTTGGCGCCCTTCCCGCCAATATTTGGGAAGAGGCCCCAGCCTCCGCCTATATAAGTAGAGCTAGCCACCATAGTAGAGGCATCCGATCGACAGCTAGAGGCATCTCGAATTAGCAGAGAGAGAGCGATCAACTCCCCTAGCAGCTCATCGCACCAACCAAGAGCGCATCATGAGGCTGTTCTTCCTTGTATTGTTCGTCACCATCAGCCCAAGAGGCAATCCACCACACCACAAACTAGAGTAGGGTATTACACCCAATGGTGGCCCGAACTAGTATAAACCTTGCGCCTCTTGTGTTGTTCCTTTCAGAGTTTAGATCCAAGCGAGGCGGGGGTGTGTAGGTAGAGGGCGAGATCTCCGCGCACACCCCAAAGTTGTTCGAACCTCAAGGGTCTGCGGAACCCAAAATCCGACATTTGGCGCGCTGTAGGTGCGCCGGATCCACCTCTGCCGCCGCGGTCCTGGCCGCACCGCCATCATCATGTCCGCCACCAGCGGCAACCCCGTCCTCGGGCGGCTTGGCCGCCCACGCAGAGCCGCCGCCGGTGACCCCATGCCCTGTGCAGCTCGCGTCCGCAGGGCGCCGCAGTCGCTGGGCGACGCGGACAAAGCTTCGACAGCTCACGCCACGGCAGCGCGGTCGGCAGCGTAGGGCCTCCAACCACGCCCGCTGCCACGATGCCGCACACCCGCCGGGAGCAAAGCGAACTCGAGGGCCACGCCATGGTGGCTCCGGAGTTACCGCAGCAGTGCTGCCGGAAGGCGGCCGCGACGCGTTGCTAGAGCGGGTGGCGAGCTCCCGGCTTTGCCGCCGGGCTCACCCCTTCGCACTCCAGCTCCCACCTCAGATCAGGGTATGCCCGCTGGGCTCCACCATGTCGCTGGCTCCAAGGCTACTCCAACACCGGCGGTTATCAACACCGGGGCTAGCGGCAACGCTGCCTCCGCCCGGCCAGCGAAGAAGGACTCCGCCACGACCCACGGCCCCAGCAGTTGCCACCGCCTACCACCCCTGTGGGCGCCAAGCAGAGCTGCATGGCACGCGGAGCACTATGGCGCTGCCTTCGGATGACGGCCCCAGAAGAATACGTTCTACATGATGGACCAAGGGCACCAAAGATGAGGGCTAACAAGGCTCGCCTCCTAGCCCAAGCTATGCAGCAGCCCTCGTGAGCCCTCATGAGCCGGTTGGGCCTAGCTTGCGGCAGCCCAGATCGCCGCCACCGAATCCTCTCAGGAGGTTTTTACCGCAGATCCTACGGGTTCGATCAGAGACACTTGAGACGCCACAGCCCTCCGCAGTTATCTCAGGCCCGCGACGGACAAAGGTAAATTAGCCACCACTTGGCGCAGCATACGGTGATATAGCATCTACTAATACATAGAACACAAGTTTTACATGAGGGATCCCTCCCAAAATGCTCACAACCGCCGTGGCAAAACCTGAGCTCTATTCGTGCAGGTAAGGAACAGAACGGCGCGCACACCGGATAAATCCCCAATGCATCCTCGGGGCACCTCTCGAACTGCTGTCGGCGTCGCCGGCCTCGCCATCGCTCTCTGCGTTGTCACCAGCGGCGCCAGACTGCTCACCACGCCGCCTTCATCAGCAGCCATGATCACGCCCATCGTTATCCAAGCGAAGGCCCCGACGAGGGCGCCCACGTTGTCCTCCACTCAAAGGCGCCAGTCGCCCGAACGGGCCGGGTATCGGGCGATGGCGGCGTCAAGTCGGGCGGGGGTCCATATTCGGAGATGGCTGAAGACGCGGAAAAGGCGCGCTCGAGCAGGGCGCTGCTCTCTCCTCCACCAACCTGTTGGTTCTAGCCGATCCGCGCCCAACCGAGTCACCACGCCGATGAAGAATCAAGGTTGCCGCGAAGTTAATCAAGGCAGCTCGCCAACACCGCCCGCAGATGTTACCCAAGGCTGTGTTGGTTTTCCCGAGCGCAGGAGCATGGGGTCGTGCTCATGCTCCAGATCCACACGGGCGATCTCATCCGTGACTCGCCGCGACGGCCTCAGCCTCATCCATCCGCTGGCGAAGAAGAAGCACCTCGGCACAGGAGGTAGTTAACTCCTCCGCGCCACCTCAAGGGCAGCCCGAGAAGCATCGGCCCGCCGGCACACTTCCTCCCGCTTGGCCCTCAAGGCAGCGGTCCCACTTCGCCTCGACCCGGATCAACCCCAGCCTCTCCTCGAACTCGCCAAGGTTCAGCATTGCCGCCACCCGACGCCCGACCTCCTCCAGACACGGGCTTCCCTGCAGCGACATCATCCTCCACCTCGCCACCAAGAGCTCCCTTTGTTTCAAGCGCTTAGGCCTCACAGGCGCTGCTCGGGCGGCTTCAGCCGCTGCCTCCTCACGCCTCGAGCTCATGGTCGCCTCGAGGCCACCTTCATCAACGCAAGGGCCGCCTCGCGCAGCTCCACCTGCCTCCTCCAAGGAGCGGCATCGGGCCAGAGTTCCCGCACCCGCCTCCGCCGCCTCTTGCCGCCGGGTCAGCTTCCCGAGCCTCCTCAACGGTCCGAAGTGGACCTCCCGAGAGGCCGCCAGCGACGCCTTTGGCCTCCCCATCGCCCGAGATCACGCTGATGGCACGCAGGGCGATAGCCGCCACTCAAGGCCTCTCCGCGCCAGCGCAGGCCCTCAGCCTCGAGGCGCGCTTCTTCATCCGAGCTTTCACCAAGCAGGCTCACCGTGGTCGGCCCATTCAAGAAACCCTTGGCGATGAGCGCGACGTTTCTCGCGCCAAGCACGCCTTCCACACCATCGTCCGCCTAAGCGAGCGCCGGGGCCAAGAATCAGCACACCTCCGGCGGGGGCCGGGGCTGGCGCCGCCACTGCCAGCACGCCTCCGTGGCCCGGCCAGAGCCAGCCCATCCCTAAACAAGAGCGCGGGAATACTTAGCCAATCACGGCCGACGACTGACGAGAAGCCCACGGCAGCTGGCTATGCCATGAGAAGGCTCGCAAGGAGGGTCGCGAGGCGCGGGCTGTGATGCGCCTCAGATGGTTCGCCTCCCACCGCCTCACCACGAGGGCTCGCTGCTCGGAGTGCTCTAGGACGGTGGAGAGGGCGGAGCCAAGGGGACGGCCTCAGCCATCTCCGCGAGCTCAAGGGAAGGTTTCATGGAGCAAGGATCAAGAAAAGCAATGTATGATCAGAGCTAGAAAAGGGAAGGCTTACTCGCCGGTGGTGAAGTACTTCCACGCTCGCAAAGGCAAGGGTAATCGCCACCCAAGGCCTCCTTCTCTTCGGAGAGCTCAAGTCCACGCGAAGCGACCTAAGAGTTGAGCGCAGGGGTCAGCTCGCGACGAGGAAGGAGCTGCCAAGGCGACCCCGCCGGGCGCTCTACCGACGACGCCACGGTCGCCTAACCGAGAAGAGTAATCGGGGCCCTGTGGGCCTCAAAGAGTAGCACCACGGGCAGCTGCTCGCCACCCCCAGCCGCTGCAGCCTCGGGCCTCGGAGCTGCTCCTCAAGAGTGCCGCCTGGCGCGCCCACCCGGCGGAGGCCCCTTATTCCCGGGCGCCCGTGCCTCCCCTGCTCTGCCACTTGAGGAAGAGCCGCCGTGGCCGGCTGAAAGGGCGGCCACCACCATTGGGTTCTCGCGAGACCCCCGGAGGCCAGCGGGGCGCAGCCCCCATTCGTCGAAGACGGGCATCTGACTTACAAAGTCGCCCCTGTCCGGGCAGAGGTACAGCAAGCCCCCCCCCTCCCGTGCCGGATGCTGCCAGAGGGGTCCCCAACAGACCAAGAGCACCTTCCTCGCCGCCAAAGCGTGTCCTCTTCCCGAGCCTTATACGGTCTTCACGCCATCAAGGCCCACATCCGGCGAGAGGACGCGGAGAGGGCAACACGGCATAGCAGGAACTCCTTCACCACCTTGGGCGCCGTCACGCCGAGCTCCTTCAAGAACGCAAAGCGGCGCCAGATGAAGACAAGCCGGGAACTCGTGAGCGTCTCCTGGCCCCAGCCTGAATTGGGACAGCAGGCGAAGATGGCTCCGACAGCAGGGGGCTGGGCACCCCCACGTCCACGTACAGCCACCGCTCGCGGAACCCGGGCGCGGGCGGAGGAAGGCTGAAGTCAATCCATGAAGCCGCTGTTTCAGATGCAGCAATGAAGCTCACACACCCCAAACATTGGGTGGGGTCAACAAGGCGCAGAGAGAAGAAGTGGCGCAGCAAGGCAACTGAGGGAAGGATGCCCATCATCGCCTCGCAAACGAAGGTGAAGAGCGCAAGAAGAGTGATGAATTATGGACCCAAGTGTATCATATGGATCTGATAGTGGGAGAGCACAGCATGGAAGAAATTGGAAAAGGGGGGAACCAGCCTCGCCCATAGGGCGTCGGCAAAATACCGGACCTCAGTGATTATCCTGTCGATGGAGAAGTGGGAGGCGGGCCAGGCCGTCGTCCGCCCGCATTCGTTGAAGATGGTGGCCAAAGCCGAGCTGACCTTGCCCAGGCCCTCTCGATTGAGTATGATCGACCGATCGACGGCGGGGGCCACCGACGACGGCGAGCGAGGCGGATGCATGGGTTTCTTCCCTCTTCCCTTCTTCGTCGGAGCCATGGCAACGGAAAGGGGGGAAGGTTTGATATTGATTGAAGCAGAGTCGGAGTTCGAGAGGAGGAAGAGCGGGGACGGTCGAGCAGCTTAAAAGGGGAGCGGCTGTGCAGCCACGAGTCCGCCTTAGCATGGCACAAAATAAGGAGGCGTGGGGGAACAGTGCCGCCCATGTCCAATCAACCTCCACGCGGCGCCCAAGGCCGCAGGCTATTAGGGCCCGTGGCGCTTCGCACTTGCCCCTTCGCCTCTCTGCTCGGCCAAGCCCGGGCGCGCCTTGGGCCTGGGGGCTACTGTCGGTGTTCTGGGAACGGGGGTCGCTAGACTTGCCTGCCTGCGGCCTGCGGCGTGGCTCCAAAGGGGGCCCATCATGGCCCATCTTCATCATCACAAGCTCAAGACCCTCGCGAGGGGCTGGTACCGCTGGGTCGACGGTGGAGCTTCTCAGCGCGGCCTAATCAGGCTGGCTCGCGAGGAGGCAGAGATATCAAGGCGGGGTACCTCACGAGGTGCCCAGACGCAAGCCATGACGATCAAGGGCGCCAGGCGGGCGCCAGCCCGCGCAGTGTCCTCCTTTCCTCTTTGGTGCAAAGGGATCAAGCGCATGCGAGAGCATCAAGCAAAGGCATCCATTTCGGTGCAATAAGACCAAGACCAGCCCAACGGCAGGAAGGAAGTCATTGTGGAGCCCAAGCCGGCGTCACCACCAGAGCCTTTGAGATGCGAGGACCAACTTTAGTCAGGATAAGTGTACCAGATGTTCCCCTTCAAAATGGCCAATTGTTGGCGCCCTTCCCGCTCAATATTTTGGAAGAGGCCCAGAGCCTCTACCTATATAAGTAGAGCTAGCCACCATAGTAGAGGCATCTGATCGATAGCTAGAGGCATCTAGAATCAGCAGAGAGAGAGCGACTGAACTCCCCCTAGCAGTTCATCGCACCAGCCAAGAACAGACCCTCGCGAGGTTGTTCTTCCTTGTATTGTTCATCACCATCAGCCCAAGATGCAATCCACCACACCACAAACTAGAGTAGGGTACTACACCACAATGCTGGCCCAAACTAGTATAAACCTTGCGTCTCTTGTGTTGTTCCTTTTGTAGTTTAGATCCAAGCGAGGCGGCGGGGTGCAGGTAGGTAGAGGGCGAGATCTCCACGCGCACCCCAGTGTTCGAACCTCAAGGGTCTGCCGGAACCCGAAATCCGACACCACCAAGTCGCGCAGTTTTTTTTTTGAGGAACAAGCAGTTGTTATTTATAATAGTTTTAGCTACGGATCAGGGTAACAACGGGCTGTGCGGGGGCTGTGGCCCATCTAGCCAGGGTTTTATTTATGTTTACCACATCATGAGCCCAGTTGTGTTTTTTTCTTGCTGAAAATGGCTAGCCTAGTTCTATTTTTTTAAAGAAATACCCAAACAAGGCCTACTTGCTTTATCGGCCCTGTTGGGCTGCAAATCTTTCAAGACGATGAGAGTTTCATTCGGTTTGCCCAGAAATGGCCTATACTTTTTTAAAACACATCAAACCAGGAATTAGTTCCAATTTTTTTCATTACAAGATCTTAAATTCCATTGATTTTTATGCACGGATAATTATTTGGATTTTATATTTATATAAATTATTTTTCAAAATAGTTTGAATGTGAATCGATATTTCTAGATTAAAAATAGTTGACCGCATCGAAATATGAAAAATTTCGTGTACTTTTTAACTGTGGCCACAATATGGGGTGTAATGCTAACAAAAATAAGATGGGCTCCAAAAAAAACCTTAAGAATTAGCAAATGGGTTGTACATTACTAGAAATAATGGAAGATGGGATGTATGTTGTTTTCCACAGATTTGAGGCTGACTTGTGCGCCTACTACAGGTTGACGCGTATGCTTTCATAAAAAAGGTTGACGACACGCAACGCCTCACAACTTAGTCAACACACGAGAGCAAAGGATCGTTGGATGTCCATCCAACGGTGTCGTGCTTCTTCAATCTCTCGCCTTCATGCTCCAGCCTCTCAAATAAGCGCCAAGGGACTGCTCGCTTCCTCCTCCCGCTGGCTGGCTATGTTGGCCAAGAGGCCTCACGGCCCCACCGCATTCCCATCGCTGGCCTAGCCATCCTCTACTCACCCACACATGTTGTTATTCTCCGATGACGCAGACGAACCAAGAAACCTCGATCCTCCGTGTGGGAAACAACCGCCGAGTATTCCTCGCTCCGTGTCGCTCCTTCCTAGGCCTCGCCTGCCGCCCACCGCCTGGTGCTCTCGGCGCTGCCAGGTCAATATGGTCAATGAACGACATCCATCGGAAGCGGATCAGACGCGGAGAGGCCGACAGCTAGGTCCACGGCCGCACGCAAGGAAATGCCTCCTTATTACACGCAAAATAATGATTCCTCCACTGACAGCTAGGACCCACAGAAGGGCCTCAGATTGGCGAAAAAACGTCCCTCGGTGACAGTCGACCCACCAGCTATACCTTCGCACGCAAGGAAGTGCCTCCTTATTACGCCCAAAAAATGAATACCCTCGCTACATGGGACCCACCATATTGTTGGGCTGACTTAGGGCCTACTAAGTTGACGGGACAGAGGCCTTTGTCAACTTAGTCAATACTCCAATGACCGTATGATGTCCATCCAACGGCCATAGTGCTTCTTCAACCTCTGGTCTTCTTGCTCCACCGCCCAAAGCAGCGCCGGTCGTGCCTCCCTCTCTCGCCTTCCGTGGCGGGTGTGCTACCGCTGCTCCCGCCTCTCGTGGGCCCGGCCCGCCGTCCCTTCCTAGGCCTCGCCGTCCACCGCCGTGGTGCTCTCGACGAGGCGTGGTCAATGTGGTCAACCACCAACTTCCATCGGAAGAGTATCAGACGTGGAGAGGTGACAGTGGGTCCACGGCAGCCGCAAGGAAGTGCCTCCTTATTACGCTGAAAATAATTATTCCTCCACTTGACAATGGGACCCACCGGACAGGCCAACAGTATTTTGCGAAAAAATCGCTTTCTCCCGATCGCTGGGACCCACCGACGGGCCACCGATTTCACAAAAACGCTCCCCATTGTCACTCGGACCCACGGAAGTGCCACCTATTACGCATACGAAAAAATGAATACTCCCGTGTTAGCTGGGACCCACCTTGGTGGAAGCTGTCTTGTGGGCCTACTAAGTTGACGGGACGAAGGGCTTTCTCAACTTAGTCAATATGAACGATTCTAGCTCCAAAGGACCGTGACGATGTCCATCCAACGGCCGTAGTGCTTCTTCAACCTCTGGTCTTCTTGCTCCAGCTGCCCAAAGCAGCGACGGTCGTGCCGCATGCTCCCGCCTCCCGTGGCCGGGTGTCTTTGCTGCTGGAGGCCTCACCGCCCTACTATTCCCATCGCTGGCCAGCCTCATGGCGACGGCAGCCTCACACCGCAGCCGAACCAGTGAACCTCGACTCCTCTCCGCTGGCTTCCATCGCTGCGCTTTCCCTGCCCGTTGTCCCTTCCTAGGCCTCGCTGCCGCCCACCGCCGTGGTGTTCTTCATGGCGTGGTCAACGTGGTCAAGGAACGACTTCCATCGGAAGAGTATCAGACGTGGAGAGGCCGATACATGGGTCCACGGCCACCGCCAGCTTTTTTTTTTATTTGCCAAGTAAATCGCTTTGTCAGGCCTGTTGGGCTGCAAATCTTTCAAGACGAGGAGAGCTTTCATTCAGCTGGCCGAGAAAATGGCCCATTAGTAATGAGAAATGGGTTGTACATTTTTAAAACACATCAAACCGGCAATTAGTTTCAAATATTTATTTTCATTTCAAGATTTTAAATTACATTATTTTTTATGCGTGGAGAATTTGTTGGATTTTATATTGATATACATTTATTTTTAAAATCAGTTTGAATGTGAGTCAAAATTTCGGGATTATAAACAGTTCGGACCAAGACCAAATATGCAAAATTTCAGATAATTTTTAACCGTGGCCACAATATGGGCTGTAATGCTAACAAAAGAATATGGGCTCCAAAAAACCTTAAGAATTTGCAAATGGGCTGAAAATTATTAGAAATAATGGCAGATGGGTTGTATGTTGTTTTCCACAGATTTGAGGCTTTCCTAAAAAAAGGTTGACGCACAAGCAGTGACGGTTGGATGCCCATCCAACGGCCGTCGTGGCTTCTTCAATCTCTGCTCTTCCTGCTCCAAACCGGCCAAACAAGCGCCAAGGGACTGCTTGTTCTCCTTCCCAAGGCTGCTCTTTGTCTGCTGCGCAGCAGCCTCACCGCCCCCACAGATTCCCATCGCTGGCCTAGCCATCCTCTACTCACCCACACTGCTGTTATTCTTGGCGACGGTAGAGCTAACCAAGAAACCCACGACAACGTATCCCCTCCGCTGGGAAACAACTGCCTAGTCTTCCCTCGCCTGTGTCGCCCCTTCCTAGGCCTCGCCGTCGTCCCACCGCTGTGGTGCTCTCGGCGTGGCGTGGTCAATGTGGTCAACGATCGACTTCCATCGGGAGAGTATTGTGCGGAGAGGCGATACCTGGGTCCATGGCCGCAGCAAGGAAGTGCCTCCTTATTACGCCGCAAAATAATTATTCCTCCACCGACAGCGGGACCCACCGGACGGGCCATCATATTTTGCAAAAAAAACGTTTCCCCCTGACTGCTGGGACCCACCAGCTACACCTTCGCACACAAGGAAGTGCATCTGGGCAAAAAAACGATACGCCCCTCTGACTGCTGGGACCCACCAGCTACATCTTCGCACGCAAGGAAGTGCGTCCGGGCAAAAAAACGATTCGCCTCCCTGACTGTTGGGACCCACCAGCTACATCTTCGCAGGCAAGGAAGCGCCTGACAGTCGGGACCCACCTGGTCGAAGCGTACGTAGCGTTGTCATTCTGGTCGCGAACGTGTACGTACATATATATACTGGTGGATGTAGAGGCGCGCACGTGTTGTAGTAGAGACGCACACGTAGCATGTACACGTACGTACAGCGGCCAGGGTGCAAGAAAGAAAATACGGCCACGTATGTGTACATACGGGCGAGGTCTCAAATGCCTACTCGCGCATACATACGGCGAGGGCTCGTGTACATGGCTGGGTCGGAACGGAGAAACAGCGTCGTCGTCGTGTTCATGGGGAGGCAACGGAATGCGTCGTGTTCATGGGGAGGCAACGGAATGCGTCGTGTTCATTGGGAGGCAACGAAACGCGTGGGAGCCAACCGGCTGGGTCGGAACTGTAGCGACCCGACCCGAATGGATCAAGTCTCTGTGCTCAGTGTCATCCCTGGATCAGTAATGCTGACACCACACAGTACTTCGAAGGATTTATAGCAGAGTAGCAATCACACACTTATTACCGCGTTGTCCACAAGGGAACTTATTACAATAATATGGCTTAAGGCCATCTAATAATAACAGCGGAAGGCTTGGAAGATAAGTGAGTCCATCAACTCCATCGGCATCACTGAGAATAGAACCACGACCTAACACCTCACTCGTCATCTGAAAAGTCTGCAACATGAAAGTTGCAGCCCGAAAACGGGTCAGCACATGGAATATGCTGGCAAAGCAACACATAGAGAGTAATGAAGGAAATAAGCCTATACTACATGCATATATGGCTGGTGGTAAAGCTCTATGGTTACATTTTTGCATAAAGCTAGTTTTTCCCTACAACAAAGGAATAATTTTATTTAACTATCATGGTGGTTGTTAAACATTGAGAATGGTTGACAGCATCCTCAATCCCAATTAAAAAGTACTCATCAAAACCCAATAATATTAATTAGAAGTAACATGTTGAGATTCACATGATATTCAAGTACTAGATACTCAAAACGTCCATAACCGGGGACACGGCTAATCATGATTAGTTTATACACTCGCAGAGGTTTATGACTTTTCCCCACAAGACTCGATCGCCTCGCTTGGTTCTCGTGACTACATGGTGTTTGAGAAACGGATGACCGAGACACAGTCTTCGTAAGTACTAGCACCTTACATGTGGGTAGACCGTACCAACCTACATCCCCTACATCAGGTAGCCTACCCGTAAGAGTTCGCACAACTTACTCAACTATGCCAGAGCCCATATTGGCTTGTGGCTGCACACGGAAGTTTCAGTTTGAATAATCTTATGATCCCTTAGAGCACGGGTGGCGGTCCAAGAAATACAGCAAGTCTCGATAGAAACCAGGTGCCTCAATCCACCCAGATGTGTGTTTAGGTTGCCACCTTAGATAAACCATTAATTAACAATCTCACATCTGTCATGGATATTCACTCACCCAATCCACGTCTACTAGCATAGCATGGCATAATAAGCAAACGCAGAAGTAACTCCCAAGGTTTCATAAGTAAACAGGTAATAGGTACTACCTCAATCTACTTCCCATCCCACAATTTATGTTGATCCTAAACATGCAAGTGTTTGAGGATTGATCTAATGCACAAAAACTGGGTATGAGAAAGTATGATCAAAGTGTTACTTGCCTTGCTGATGATCTGCGAGACCTAGAGATTCGAAGTAACAAGCGGCGCACTCCGGGTGATCTAACGCAGACAAACAACAAGCATACAATAAGTACTCATCTAATGCACAGTGAAATCTCGAATAAAAGATCTAACCAGAGAGTTCAACTTAAGAACCCTGGTTGCAAAAGAATCGAATCAAATAAAGCATCGAAAGTCGAAAGTCGAGAGAGAACGACTCGGTTTTTGCAATTTGAAACTAGGTCAAAATTTTACAGTAGCAAAACTTTGTTTAAGTAGGTTAGTCGAACGGCGGTTTCCGAACCGAAACTCTAGGCGCTTGAATCACCTGATTCCGATAAACGAGCGAGAAAATAAACAGATTTGAAAATCGAATCGGAAATCGAAATCGGAAAATAACGGATTAAATCCGATTTAAAAGAAAAACGACGAACAGTTAAACGACGAACGTTCGTTAACAGAACTAATCCGACGAACACGTTCATTGAAATGAACGGGTCGGTGAACGTTCACTAATTAATAAAACCGAAAAAAAAACCAATCTAGGTTTTTTTTAAAAAAAACCGAACAACGCGAGAAAAACCGGATCGGGTTTTTGAAAAAAAAATCGGACCGGGGGCGGCGAGGTGGCTACCTCCGGCGAGTCGCCGGCGGGGTCTCCGGCCTCCGGCGGGGTCGGGCGACGGGCGGTGGGTGGCGGCGGGTCGACGGGTGGCGAGGGGCGCGGCGGCGACGGCAGGCGGCGCGGCGGCTCGGGTTGAGGGCGGCGCGGCGGGCGGGATGAGAGAGAGGGCGGCGGTATAAATAGGAGGGGGCTCCTGCCTTGGGAGGGGGCAACGGCGGCGGCGCGTGGGCCGAGCCGGACTCGGAGGAGGCGGCGGCGCGGTCTCTCCCAGGGGAGGCCTTGAGGGGGAGGAGCTCGGCGGGTTGGGTTGGGCAGTGGGCCCTTGGCCCAGGAAGCTGGCTTTTTTTTTAACAAAACTAAACGAATTAAAATAAAACCAAACGAACTCCAAATTAAATAAAATTAATTTTCCCCGACTCCTAAAAATGAGTCGAACAAAATGAACTTTAAAACGGGGCAAAATGCATATTTTTAAAATACTCATTTTTTTGCCTAAAGCAAATAAACTTTCAAAAACCAAAATTTGATTTATTTATTAAATCTTCATTTTTCCTAAATGTTGGGAAAGTCATATTATTCCCTCTCTTAAATTTTTTATCGGAAAAATTTTTGAAGATAAATAAATAAATCCAAATGATCCTATTTTCAAAATTTGAGAAATCCCAAATATGAAAATAATGAAATCTCCAACTCTCTCCGAGGGTCCTTGAGTTGCGTGAAATTTTCTAGGATCGGAAAAATGCGAGAAAATATGATATGCATGATGACCTAATATATAACATTCCAAATTGAAAATTTGGGATGTTACAAACCTACCTCTTAAGATGAATCTAGCCCTCGAGATTCGGGTTGGCTAGAAAATAGGTGAGGTGGTCCTTGAGCAAAACTTCCTCTCTTTCCCGGTGGCTTCATCTTGATGTGGTGGCTCCCTTGAACCTTGCAAAACATGATAACCTTGCTGCGAGTAACTCACTGGCATACTCGAGAATCTTAACCGGTTTTTCCTCATATGTTAAGTCATCCTTCAACTCAATTGCTTCCGGTGGCTTGTGTCTCTTAACGGTATCTCCGCTATCTCGGGTGACATTTCTTCACCGAGAAACATGGAATACATCATGAACTCTGACAGTCCTTCCGCAATTCCAACTTATAAGCAACTTCTCCCATGCGTTGCAAAATCTTATATGGTCCAACGAAACGTGGTGCTAACTTTCCTTTAACTCCAAAACCCTTAACTCCTCGAAGCGGGGATACTCTAAGATATACTCTGTCTCCAACTTCATACTCAATCGCTTTGCGCTTTGAATCAGCATAGCTCTTCTGTCTGGACTGGGCTACCTTGAGCCTATCTCGAATTAGTTTAACCTTCTGCTCAGACTCCTTAATCAAATCTGGTCCAAACAATTGACGATCTCTAGTTTCGTCCCAGGACAACGGTGTCCTACATCTTCTTCCATACAGAGCCTCGAAAGGTGCCATCTTCAAGCTGGTTTGGTAACTGTTGTTATAAGAAATTCTGCATACGGCAAATTATCATCCCAACTGGATCCATAATCTAGTGCACAAGCTCTCAGCATATCCTCCAAAATCTGATTGACTCTCTCAGTCTGTCCATCGGTCTGTGGGTGGAAAGCTGTACTAAATTCCAGTCTGGTTCCCAATGTTACGTGCAACTGGTTCCAAAATTTTGAGGTAAATTGGGTTCCTCTATCTGATACGATGCTCCTCGGAACTCCGTGTAAACACACAATTCTGGTCATGTATATCTTTGCCCAACTTAGCACGGCTATGGGAAGTTTGGACTGGAATGAAATGAGCTACCTTCGTCAAGCGGTCGACTATAACCCAAATCGAGTCATATCCTGAACGAGTCTTTGGCAAACCTGTGATGAAATCCATGCCTAGTTTATCCCACTTCCATTCGGTATCGGCAATGGTTGTAACAATCCTGCTGGCTTCGATGTTCGCCTTTACTCTCGACATACATCGCAAACTGCTACATACTCCGCAATATCCTTCTTCATTCCGGTCCACGAAAGTATTCTTCAAATCCAAATACATCTTGGTATTTCTGGGTGAATCGAATAGGGTGAATCATGTGCTTCTTGCAAAATCAACTTCCTTATCTACGGGTTATTGGGCACATAAACACGGTCTTGAACCATAGGGTATCGTGCTCATCCTCACGAAATCATTTAGCTTTTCCTTTGCTCATTTTCTCCTTTATAGAGGCAACTTCCTTATCTGCCTTTTGGGCTTCTCTCGATTTTGTCCATCGATGTAGACTGAATCTCCAATGCTGCTACATAGCCTCTGGAACTATTTCCAAACATAGCTCTCGAAGGTCCTCGGCTAACTCATTGGGTATTCCTCCCATCATTAGGGTATTGACGTGGCTCTTACGGCTCAATAAATGCCTTTCGACATTAGCCTTTCGGGGTGATAATGCAATCTCATATTATAATCCTTGATAAGCTCTAACCATCTCCTCTCGTCTCGAGATTTAATTCTTCGTGTGAAGATGTACTTCAAACTCTTGTGATCCGTGTACACTTCACAATGATTTCCAATGAGAAAATGTCTCCAAGTTTTCAACGCATGCACAACGGCTGCTAACTCCAAATCATGTGTGGCATAATTTAACTCGTGAGGCTTAAGTTGTCGTGAAGCATACGAAACAACTCTTCCTTCTTGCATAAGCCTTGCTCCAAGTCCTCGGCGTGAAGCGCCGCAATACACCTCATAATCCTTAGTCCGATCCGCAATATCAAAACTGGTGAGGTAACCAATCTTTTCTTCAACTCCTGAAAACTTGCCTCACAGTCCTCGGTCCATATGAATTTGTTATCCTTCTTCAACAATTCTGTCATAGGCTTTGCAATCCTTGAGAAATTCTCAATGAATCTTGGTAGTATCCTCGCGAGTCCAAGGAAACTCGAATCTCTCCAACTGTCGTTGGTGCTTCCCATTTGGTTACGGTCTCAACCTTTGTAGGGTCAACTGCTATTCCTTCTCCGGATATAACATGTCCAAGGAATCCAACTTCCTTTAGCCAAAACTCACACTTGCTGAACTTGGCATACAACTGGTGTTCCCTCAGTTTCTCCAAAACCAATCTCAAATGTTCCTTATGTTCCTCTTCATTCTTCGAGAAAATCAAAATATCATCGATGAACACCACGACGAACTTATCCAAAAACTCCATAAACACTTTGTTCATCAGGTTCATGAAATAGGCTGGTGCGTTAGTCAGTCCAAATGACAATAACGGTATACTCATACGATCCATATCTCGTGGTAAATGTTGTCTTAGGTATGTCCTGCTCCCGAATCTTCAACTGATGATACCCTGATCGCAAGTCGATCTTGGAAAATACTTTAGCTCCTTGCAAACGATCAAACAGATCATTTATCATAGGTAGTGGGTACTTGTTCTTGATTGTTACTTCATTCAATCCACGATAATCAACAACCATTCTTAACGATCCATCCTTCTTCTCCACTAACAAAACGGGTGATCCCCAAGGTGAAGAACTTGGGCGAATAAAACCTTTATCCAATAGTTCCTTAATCGCTTCTTGATTTCCGCCAAATCCTCGTGCGGGCATCCTCAGACTGTCGCTTCGATATCGGGCCTGTTCACGCAACAGCTCGATAAAAACTCAATGTCTCTATCCGTGGCATTCACAGCAACTCTTAGGAAATACATCAGAAAATCCTTCACCACTTGTACTTCTTCCTGCACCACTCCTGATAAGCAATTTACTTGCGCTCTCCTCGGCTCGTGCCGTGATACATACTTGATCCTTCTTCCTTCTGGTGTGGTGAGCAAAATTGACTTTGTGGTGCAATCTATGTTTCCTCCATACTTTGATAACCAATCCATTCCTAATATCACATCCAATCCTTGGGATTCCAGAACTATTAGGTCTGAGGGGAAAACATAGTGTCCAATCCTTAATGGCGATCGATCACACCATTTACTAGCCATGTATTCTGCTCCGGTGAGGTTACTAGCATGGGTGACCTAAGGGCTTGGGTCGGTAATTTGTACTTATCCACAAATCCCTTGATATGTATGAATGCGATGCACCAAAGATCGAAAAGAACAACTGTAGTAAATGACTTAACCAAAACTTACCGATTCATGCATCGGGCTGATCTTCAACCTCCTCCACATCAATGTGGTTCACCCGTCCCCTGTTGAAAGGGTTGGGCTTCTTTCCGAGCTTCCATTGCCATTTCCATTCGGCCTCTCGACAGTCATTTGCATAATGCCCGATCTTGCGGCACTTAAAGCAAGTGATGTGACTCAGTCTACCTTGGATGGTGTTGACGGGTTGGTGCGGTTCTGTCCATTGCTTCCTCCATTCCGTTCCCATTCTTAGTGCCATTATGGTTATCTAATTACCTCCTCCATGGGTATGCTGAAACTGAATTCCTGATTTAGGGGTATAACGAGGCTTCATTGGGCTCGAGTTATACTTTCCTTGTCCATACTTCCGCTTGCAGTTCTCAATTTCTGCTGCTTTCCTTCAATCATGAGGGCTCGGTCTACCAATTCCGATAGTTATTGAAACTTGCTACCATCAACGGCATGCTGAACTCATCATTCAGTCCTTCTAGAAACTTCTCTGTTTAGCGTGCGTCTGTAGTAACGTCATCTGGGGCATAACGTGCTAACTTACTAAAATCATCTACGTACTGGCCAACAGTCCTTCCTCCTTGGCGTAAGTTGCGAAACTCACGCTTCTTCATGGCCATAGCTCCTGCTGAAACATGGGAAGTGCGAAAAGCTTGCTGAAACTGATCCCATGTGGCGGTGTCTCTGAGGTAAGTGGCTGTAAAATTCTCCCACCATCTTCTGCGGGTCCTTCAAGCTGATGTCTGCAAACTTCACCCTTTCTCCATCTGTGCATCCTGCAGTGGTCAACTCCCTTCCTATCTTGCGGAGCCAATCATCTGCTACAATCGGCTCGGTGCTACTGGAATACACCGGCGGATTCAGTCTAAGGAAACGAGTCAAGTGATCCATGGTGGTGGTGGTGGTGGGTTGTTGTTGTTGTTGTTGCCTGGTTCTCGCACCAATGTTTGAATCAGGGTATTCTGCTGCTGAATCAATTGGGTGATCTCTGGCGGGAAAACGAACCCGGGGTCGCGTCTCGGAGGCATCTGATGGGTTTAGAAAAGACGAGAAAATAAGAATAGAATGAGGTCTAAGGGGAATCACTACCCAAATGCACATGAGCAAATGCACACAAAATCACTTCATTCAATCAAACAAAGGGCTTACAACGATCTAACTATCGCAAAAGTGCGTGCACTATAATGTTTACATGGAGGGAAATACTACTAATATGTGGGGGACTTCTACTAATTTGAACCGGTGGAAGACTCCATGATGTCCACTCCAGCTTCGTCTTCAAAGTCGGGTTCACTTGGATCCGAATCGGTGTCGTCGATATTGATGTAGTCGCTTGGGAAACCGACATACTGGTCTTCATTCCTGAGCGCCAACTTCTTCTTGAGTTCTTCGATCTCGTACTTAAGATCGCTATTGTGTCTCGCTAGAGCTACGATCTCGTCCATGTAGTCCTTGCGTGTAGTCTTTAATTCTTCTTCAAGTTCGATGATCCTTCCCTTTGCATTCTGCAACTCCAACATATCATTGGACATCTGGTTCTCCTGGCATCGAATGTGCTGGTTTAACTCCTGGATGAAAGCTGCAATGGATCTATCCTTCTTGGTGCTGACTATGTCCCATTGTTCATTTCGGCGTCCGCAAATCTGGTAGATAGTGTCCTTGAGGTCTTCTTGATAAACTTCTCCAATGCGTCCCATGGTGATGTGAGCTGCCATGCTCTTTCCTGCACTCAAGTTGGTGCAATGAAAACACTATCTATAGGCTTGGTGATTGGGGCAAATGTCCTTCTGGAACGTGAGCTTGAATCTTCCAGCGCTCCTCTTGAGCAGAGTGGCGTTGAAAGTTCGGTGAAGCTGGGTAGTCCAATGTTCGGTACTTGGTGACTTCCTTCAAGTGAAATCCAAAAGGTGTGCCTTCATCTGGTTGGGTGTACTTGATCTTGGCGTCCGTCATCCTAAAGAGTAGAAAAGATGAGGAGTTAGAAAATGGGAAGAGAGTAGTGATCTATGGCTTTAACTTAGTGGTCGTGTCTCACGGTCGGCGTGTGCTCGATACCATCTCTCAGAGCGACCCGACCGAATGGATCAAGTCTCGTGCTCGGTGTCATCCTGGATCGAGAATCTTGACACCACACAAGATGCTTGAAGGATTTATAGCAGAGTAGCAATCACACACTTATTACAGCGTTGTCCACAAGGGAACTTATTACAATAATATGGCTTAAGGCCATCTAATAATAACAGCGAAGGCTTGGAAGATAAGTGAGTCCATCAACTCCATCGGCATCACCGAGAATAGAACCACGACCTAACACCATACTGTCGTTCGAAAAGTCGCAACATGAAAGTTGCAGCCAAAACGGGTCAACACATGGAATATCTTGGCAAAGCAACACATAGAGAGTAATGAAGGAAATAAGCCTATACTACATGCATATATGGCTGGTGGTAAAGCTCTATGGTTACATTTTTGCAAATAGCTAGTTTTTCCCTACAACAAAGGAATAATTTTATTTAACTATCATGGTGGTTGTTAAACATTGAGAATGGTTGACAGCATCCTCAATCCCAATTAAAAAGTACTCATCAAAACCCAATAATATTAATTAGAAGTAACATGTTGAGATTCACATGATATTCAAGTACTAGATACTCAAAACGTCCATAACCGGGGACACGGCTAATCATGATTAGTTTATACACTCTGCAGAGGTTTGCGCACTTTTCCCCACAAGACTCGATCGCCTCCGCTTGGTTCTCGCACTACATGGTGTTTGAGAAACGGATGACCGAGACACAGTCTTTCAGAAGTACTAGCACCTTACATGTGGGTAGACCGTACCAACCTACATCCCCTACATCAGGTAGCCTACCCGTAAGAGTTCGCACAACTTACTCAACTATGCCAGAGCCCATATTGGCTTGTGGCTGCACACGGAAGTTTCCAGTTTGAATAATCTTATGATCCCTTAGAGCACAGGTGGCGGTCCGAAGAAATCAGCAAGTCTCGATAGAAACCAGTGCCTCAATCCACCCAGATGTGTGTTTAGGTTGCCACCTTAGATAAACCATTAATTAACAATCTCACATCTGTCATGGATATTCACTCACCCAATCCACGTCTACTAGCATAGCATGGCA
The DNA here is from genome assembly GCA_021605205.1 of Aegilops longissima. Lineage (NCBI taxonomy): Eukaryota > Viridiplantae > Streptophyta > Magnoliopsida > Poales > Poaceae > Aegilops > Aegilops longissima. Next base: position 383,278,889 of record CM038676.1, on the reverse strand, counting down.
TAATAAGCAAACGCAGAAGTAACTCCCAAGGTTTCATAAGTAAACAGGTAATAGGTACTACCTCAATCTACTTCCCATCCCACAATTTATGTTGATCCTAAACATGTAAGTGTTTGAGGATTGATCTAATGCACAAAAACTGGGTATGAGAAAGTATGATCAAAGTGTTACTTGCCTTGCTGATGATTCGCGAGACCTAGAGATTCGAAGTAACAAGCGGTGCACTCCGGGTGATCTAACGCAGACAAACAACAAGCATACAATAAGTACTCATCTAATGCACAGTGAAATCTCGAATAAAAGATCTAACCAGAGAGTTCAACTTAAGAACCCTGGTTGCAAAAGAATCGAATCAAATAAAGCATCGAAAGTCGAAAGTCGAGAGAGAACGACTCGGTTTTTGCAATTTGAAACTAGGTCAAAATTTTACAGTAGCAAAACTTTGTTTAAGTAGGTTAGTCGGAACGGCGGTTTCGTAACGAAACTCTAGGCGCTTGAATCACCTGATTCCGATAAACGAGCGAGAAAATAAACAGATTTGAAAATCGAATCGGAAATCGAAATCGGAAAATAACGGATTAAATCCGATTTAAAAGAAAAACGACGAACAGTTAAACGACGAACGTTCGTTAACAGAACTAATCCGACGAACACGTTCATTGAAACGAACGGGTTGGTTAACGTTCACTAATTAATAAAACCGAAAAAAAATAAACCAATCTAGGTTTTTTTTAAAAAACCGAACAACGCGAGAAAAACCGGATCGGGTTTTTGAAAAAAAAAACCGGACCGGGGGGCGGCGAGGTGGCTACCTCCGCGAAGTCGCCGGGGCTCGACCTCCCGCAGGGTCGGGCGACAGGCGGTGGGTGGCGGCGGGTCGACGGGTGGCGAGGGGCGGCGTGGCGGCGGCGGGCGGCGGCGGCCTTGGGCGGGGCGGCGGCTCGGGAGGGCGGCGGCGGCGGGGCGGGATGAGGAGGGGGGGTGCGGCGGTATAAATAGGAGGGGGGCTCGTGCCTTGGGAGGGGGAAGCAGCGGCGGCGCGGGCCGAGCCGACTCGGGAGGCGGCGGCGCGGTCTCTCCCAAGGGGAGGCCTTGAGGAGGGGGGCTGGGCACGGCGGTTGGGCCGGCTGGGCCCTTGGCCCAGGGGCGCGGAGCGTTTTTTTTAAACAAAACTAAACGAATTAAAAATAAAACCAAACGAACTCCAGATTAAATAAAATTAATTTTCCCCGACTCCTAAAAATGAGTCGAACAAAATGAACTTTAAAACGGGCAAAAATGCATATTTTTAAAATACTCATTTTTTTGCCTAAAGCAAATAAACTTTCAAAAAACCAAAATTTGATTTATTTATTAAATCTTCATTTTTCCTAAATGTTGGGAAAGTCATATTATTCCCTCTCTTAAATTTTTTATCGGAAAAACTTTTGAAGATAAATAAATAAAATCCAAATGATCCTATTTTCAAAATTTGAGAAATCCCAAATATGAAAATAATGAAATCTCCAACTCTCTCCGAGGGTCCTTGAGTTGCGTGAAATTTTCTAGGATCGAAAAAATGCGAGAAAATATGATATGCATGATGACCTAATATATAACATTCCAAATTGAAAATTTGGGATGTTACAGGAATGGAATGAGTGGTCGTGTTCATCAAGAGGGCTTGGACGGAACATGCGATGGAAATGAGGCCTGGCGTACCGCAGAACGAAGGAAACGGACCTCCTACGTTTGGAACGGGGTCCTGTTGATCAGGAGGGGTGTGGCGTACCGCAAAACGGAGGAAACGGACCTCCTACGGTCAAACAGGGTCCTGTTGATCGGGAGGGTGTGGCGTATCGCATAAAGCGGAGGAAACAGACCCTCTCACGGTCGAAAACGGGGTCCTGTTGATCGGGAGGGGTGTGGCGTACCACAAAACGGACGAAACGGACCTCCTACGGTCAAAACGGGGGTCCTGTTCATCGGGAGGGGTGTGGCGTACCGCAAAATGGGACTCCACGGGATATTGTTCATCTCCACCGTCGACCTCCTCCAGCCTCCACGGGCTACCGTCGACCTCCTCCAGCCTCCACGGGCTCCTGTTCATCCAGCCTCCACCGCGTGCTACTCCACCGGCTACTGTTCAACCACCCCTCCACGGGCACCCCTCCACCGTCTACTGTTCATCCAGCCCTCCACACCACGGGTCTGTTCAACCACCCTCCACGGCCACCCTCCACCGTCATCGTTCATCCAGCCCTCCACACCACGGGTCCTATTCATCCGAGGCAATGCCACCGCCATTATTCATCCAACCCCCGCAACACTCACTGTTCATCCTATCGATCGGCTTGATTAGCAGCAATAGCGAAGAATCGCTCCATCGGGTTCGATTAACATCCATCGATAGATCGCCGGGTTTAAGTAACGTAACTGCGATTACTGTAATCGCCGGGTTGATTAGAACCCAATGCCTCGCTCGGGTTCAGTTAGAGCCAACGTCTCGCACACACGCACGTATGTACGAGAGAAACGCGCATCGCTCGGCCCCCGACCTCCCACCGTAACAGGCAACTCCCCGAAATTTTCCTCCCCCTCGCTTCTACCATGATTTTTTCCATCATGGACGGCCCAAAGAATGTCATGCAGCTGCATCTCTGGCCCGCCCAAGACGAAAAGCCCATTTTCTGTCATGATTTTTTGTCATAGAAGTAGGAGCCCACCACATCTATGATGATACCGGGTTTTGTCACAATTATCGTGATAGAAGTGTCATATGTATGACAGAAAAAAAAATTCGTTTGGCCCAAAATGTCACGGATGTGTCTTTTTTTGGTAGTGATAGTGGTAAATCGGTAAGAGACATCATAGATCGCACCATATATAATAATGTACGGTTACGACGTTCGGTCACACCATTACACTGTGGTGTTCCAGGTGGCGTGAGTGGTGAAACTATTCCACATTGTTTTATATGGAGGCCAAACTCGTAACTCAAATATTCGCCTCCGCAATCAGATTGTAGAAACTTTATTTTCTTATTATGATGATTCTCCACTTCACTCTGAAATTCTTTGAACTTTTCAAATGTTTCAGACTTGTGTTTCATTAAGTAGATATACCCATATCTGCTCAAATCATCTGTGAAGGTCAGAAAATAACGATACCCACCACGTGCCTCAACACTCATCGGACCGTATACATCGGTATGTATTATTTCCAATAAGTAATTAGCTCGCTCCATTGTTCCGGAGAACGGAGTTTTAGTCATCTTGCCCATTAGGCATGGTTCGCAAGTATCAAATGATTCATAATCAAGTGATTCCAAAAGTCCATCCGCACGGAGTTTCTTCATGCGCTTTACACCAATATGACCTAAACGGCAGTGCCAGAAGTATGTGGCACTATCATTATCAACTTTGCATCTTTTGGCATCAATATTATGAATATGTGTATCACTACGATTGAGATTCAATAAACCATTTGCATTTGGTGTATGACCATAGAAGGTTTCGTTCATGTAAACAGAACAACAATTATTCTCTGACTTAAATGAATAACCGTATTGCAATAAACATGATCTAATCATATTCATGCTCAACGCAAACACCAAACAACATTTATTTTAGGTTCAACACTAATCCCGAAGGTAGAGGGAGTGTGCGATGGTGATCGTATCAACCTAGAATCACTTCCCAACACACATCATCACTTCACCCTTAACTAGTCTCTGTTCATACTGCAACTCCTGTTTAGAGTTACTAATCTCAGCAAGTGAAGCGGTATCAAATACCCAAGGGTTGCTATGAACACTAGTAAAGTACACATTAATAACATGTATATCATATATACCTTTGTTCACTTTGCCATTCTTCTTATCCGCCAAGTATTTGGGGCAGTTCCGCTTCCAGTGACCATTTACTTTGCTGTAGAAGTACTCAGTTTCAGGCTTGGGTCTAGCTTTGGGCTTCTTCATGGGAGTGGCAACTTGATTGCCATTCTTCTTGAAGTTCCATTTCTTTCCTTTGCCCTTTTTCTTGAAACTAGTGGTCTTATTAAGCATCAACACTTGATGCTCTTTCTTGATTTCTACCTTCGCCGATTTCAGCATCGCGAAGAACTCGGGAATTGATTTCGTCATCCCTTGCATATCATAGTTCATCACGAAGTTCTAGTAGCTTGGTGATAGTGACTAGAGAACTCTGTCAATCTCTATCTTATATGGAAGATTAACTCCCACTTGATTCAAACGATTGTAGTACCCAGATATTCTGAGCACATGCTCACTGGCTGAGCTATTCTCCTCCATCTTGTAGGCAAACTACTTGAGGCCTCATACCTCTCGACACGGACATGAGTCTGAAATACCAATTTCAGCTCTTCGAACATATCATATGCTCCATGGCGTTCAAAAACATTTTTGAAGTCCCGGTTCTAAGCCGTAAAGCATGGCGCACTAAACTATCAAGCAATCATCATACTGAGCTTGTCAAACATTCATAACGTCTGCATCTGCTCCTGCAATAGGTCTGTCACTTAGCGGTGCATCAAGGACATTATTCTTCTGTGCAGCAATGATGATAATCCTCAGATCACGAACCCAGTCCGCATCATTGCTACTATCATCTTTCAACTTTTCTCTAGGAACATATCAAAAAAATATAGGAGCTATATCGCAAGCTATTGATCTACAACATAGATATGCAAATACTATCGGGACTAAGTTCATGATAAGTTAAGTTAAATTAATCAAATTACTTAAGAACCCCCACTTAAATAGACATCCCTCGAGTCATCTAAGTGATACGTGATCCAAATCAACTAACTCATGTCCAATCATCACGTGAGATGGGGTAGTCATCAATGGTGAACATCTCTATGTTGATCATATCTACTATATCACGTTCGACCTTTCGGTCTCCAGTGTTCCGAGGCCATGTCTGTACATGCTAGGCTTGTCAATTTTAATCTAAGTATTCCGCATGTGCAAAACTTTCTTGCACCCGTTGTATGTGAACGTAGAGTCTATCACACCCGATCATCACGTGGTGCCTCAACAAGACGAACTGTAGCAACGGTGCATACTCAAGGAGAACACTTTTACCTTGAAATTTAGTGAAGGGATCATATTATAATGCTACCGCCATACTAAGAAAAATAAGATGCATAAAATATAAAATCAAATGCAATCAAAATATGTGACATGATATGGCCATCATCATCTCGTGCTTTTGATCTCCATCTCCAAAGCATCATCATGATCTCCATCGTCACCGGCTCGACACCTTGATCTCCATTGTTGCGTCGCGGTCATCTCGCCAACTATTGCTTCTACAACTATCGCTAACACATAGTGATAAAGTAAAGCAATTACATGGCATTTGCATTTCATACAATAAAGAGACAACCATAAGGCTCCCACCGGTTGACGATAACTTACAAAACATGATCATTTCATACTATAACGTATATCACATCATGTCTTGACCATATCACAACACAACATGCCCTGCAAAAACAAGTTAGACGTCCTCTACTTTGTTGTTGCAAGTTTTACGTGGTTGCTACGAGCTTCTAGAAAGAACCTTTCTTACCTACGCATAAAACCACAACGGTGATTCATCAAGTTTGCTGTTTTAACCTTCTTCAAGGACCAGCCATAGTCAAATTCGATTCGCCTAAAGTAGGAGAAACAGACACCCGCCAGCCACCTTTATGCAAAACTAGTTGCATGTCAGTCGGTGGAACTGGTCTCAAGTGCGTGGACATGTAAGGTTGGTCCGAGCCGGTTCATCCCACAATACTGCCGAATCAAAATAAGACGTTGGTGGTAAGCAGTATGACTATCACCGCCCACAACTCTTTGTGTTCTACTAGTGCATATCATCTACGCATAGACCTGACTCATGATGCCACTGTTGGGAAATGTTGCATGGAAAACAAAGAAAATTCTACGCGCACGCAATGATCTATCCATGGAGATGCATATCAACGAGGGAGGTTGTTTCTATGTACCCTCGTTGACCGTAAGCGGAAGCGTTTCACAACGCGGTTGATGTAGTCGAACTTCTTCTAGCTCTGATCGATCAAGTACCGAATGTACGGCACCTCCGAGTTCTGCACACGTTCAGCTCGGTGACGTCCCTCACCTTCTTGATCCAGCAAGGTGTCGAGGTAGTAGATGAGTTCCATCAGCACGACGGCATGGTGACGGTGATGGTGAAGTGATCCGCACAGGGCTTCGCCTAAGCACCGCGAGAATATGACCGGGGGTGTAAACTGTGGAGGGGGTGCTGCACACGGCTAACAATTGATGTTGTGTGTTCTAGGCACCCCCTCCCCACATATATATAGGTGGGAGGGGAGGAGAGGCAGCCAGGGGGCGCCCCAAGTAGGATCCGAATCCTACTTGGGGTTTCCCCAAGTAGGATCCGTATCCTACTTGGGGTTTCCCCAAGTGGCGCCCCCCTTTCCTGTTTCTATCAGAGAAGAAAGGAAGGGGGAAGAGAGATAGGAAGGGGGCCGAACCCCCCTTATTCCTTCCCCAATTCGGCCACATGCCAAGGGGGCCTGCCACCCCTTGTGGGCTAGTGTGCTACCCTCTTATGGCCCATATACCTCCCCCGGGGGTTTCGGTAACCCCTCCGGTACTCTAATAAATACCCGATACACTCTGGAACACTTCCGGTATCCGAGTACTATAGTCCTATATATTAATCTTTACCTCTCGACCATTTCGAGACTCATCGTCATGTCCTTGGTCTCAACCGGGACTCCGAACAACATTCGGTCACCATATCACATAACTCGTATAATACAATATCGTCATCGAATGTTAAGCGTACGGACCCTACGGGTTCGAGAACTATGTAGACATGACCGAGACACCTCTCCGGTCAATAACCAATAGCGGAACCTGGATGCTCATATTGGCTCCTACATTTTCTGTGAAGATCTTTATCGGTCTAACATACGTAATTCCCTTTGTCCATCGGTACCGAGATTCGATCATCGGTATCGTCATACCTAGTTCAATCTCATTACCGGCAAGTCTATTTAGTCGTTCTGTAATACATCATCCTATAACTAACGCATTAGTCACTTTGCTTGCAAGGCTTCTTATGATGTGTATTACTGAGAGGGCCTAGATATACCTCTCCGATACTCGGAGTGAGAATCCTAATCTCGATCTATGCCAACTCAACAAACACCTTCGGAGATACCTGTAGAGCATCTTTATGATCACACAGTTACGTTGTGATGTTTCATAGCACACAAGGTATTCCTCCGGTATCCTGGAGTTGCATAATCTCATAGTCAAAGGAATATGTATTTAACATGTAGAAATCAATAACAATTAACTGAACGATCATAATGCGAAGCTAACGGATGGAACTTGTCCATCACATTCTTCTCCTAATGATGTGATCCCGTTTATCAGATGACAACTCATGTCAATGGTTAGGAAACCTTAACCATCTTTGATCAACGAGCTAGTCTAGTAGAGGCTCACTAGGGACATGGTGTTTGTTTATGTATTCACACATGTATTAAGGTTTCTGATTAATACAATTCTAGCATGAATAATAAACCTTTATCATGAGTAAGGAAAACAACAACTTTATTATTGCCTCTAGGGCATATTTCCTTCAGAGCATTGCTGTTTGTAACCATCAATGATTGGCCTGCTCTTAGTAACCTTTCAGGACAGACAAACAAGTGATACCACGCATGCACGCACTTTTTAGATGATACCAACAGTATATATTTGGATAAATGTAAGAAGAATGTGTACCTGGCACATCGTTGATTTCTTCCGATCAAGCATCTCTTAAGAAAGAAAGGCAAGCATTTCAAAGGTGAGGCAGATCACCGGAAGAAGCCTCGCCACCATACTGGTCATGATATACTTGATATGGTCAAGGATTTAAAAGTAATATTTGAAATGGGTTCTGGCGGACAATCTGTTCCGAATGACGCTGACGGACACACACACATGTGGAAGAAGAAATCTATATTTTGGGACCTACCCTATTGGAAAGAACTAGAGGCCTGCTCTGCAATCGACGTGATGCACGTGACGAAGAATTTTTGCGTGAACCTGCTAGGCTTCTTAGGCGTGTATGGGAAGACAAAAGATACACCGGAGGCACAGGAGGACCAACAACGTATGCATGAAAAAGACGACATGCATCCAAACCAGTATCAGGGTCATGCCAGCTACGATCTTACCAAAGAAGAGAAGGAAATCTTCTTTGAATGCCTGCTCATTATGAAGGTCTCGTCTGGATTCTCATCGAATATAAAGGGAGTAATAAATATGTGATGTCGGCTAGGACTACGTCGGTATTTCCCCAAAGAGGAAGGGATGATGCAGCACAGCGACGGTAGGTATTTCACTCAGTGATGAGACCAAGGTTATCGAACCAGTAGGAGCACCAAGCAACACCACGTAAACAACACCTGCACATAAATAACAAATACTCGCAACCCGACGTGTAATAGGGGTTGTCAATCCCTTTCGGGTAACGACGCCAGAAATTGGCAAACGGACGTGAGAGAGTTGTAAATATTGATAGATCAAACACCAAATAAAATAAAGTGCAGCAAAGTACTTTTGTATTTTGGGTTTAATAGATCTGAAAATAGAAGCAAAGGAAAATAGATCACAAAGGCAAATATATTAAAGAAGAGACTTGGGGGTCGTATGTTTCACTAGTGGCTTCTCTCGAGAAAAATAGCAAACGGTGGGTGAACAAATTACTGTTGGGCAATTGATAAAACTTCAAATAATCATGATGATATTGTAGCGACCTGACCCAAAATCGGTCAAATCTCTGCGTCTGTACCATCCCAAGATCATGCTGGTACTCACAGTACATCGATGAAATAATCAAAGTTCAATCACACCTGAATTTATTACACGATTCTCATATAGAGTCTTTATTACAAGAGAATAAATTCGGCTCAAGGCCAACTCATGAGAAATAAACTACTAATGTTGCGGAAGCGTAGAAGATAAAGCGAGTCCATCCGACTCCAAAGGGCAATCGCCAAGCGGGCGTAGCCTCACTCTGATCGGAATAAATCTACGCAACATAAGGCGTTGCAGCCGTGTAGGTCAGCTTTTGAATAAGCTGGCAAGTCATGAAGAATAACAATAATAAAGTTACTAACACTATATGCATTTTGGCTGTGGAGCTCTAAGTTTCATCATTTTGCTAAAAGCCAATTTTCTCCTACTACAGTGGACTTGCTTGCAAAAATTACTACAAATTGTTGGTAGTTATTGAGATGGTTCCGCCAACCAATATCTCATTCCCAAATTATTAAGTCATGAAACCCTCAAATTAATTTATTAGTTTTAGTGTTGAGATTTCGAATACTTCCAAGTTCCAGAGGCTCAAATTGTCCGTAATCGGGACACGGCTAATCGATTAGATCTTTAACTCTGCAGAGGTTTGCGACTTTTCCGCAATAATCATTCCCTCCTTTTAAGTCTTAGCACTTCATGGTGTCTGAAGGCGGATGAATAAACAGGTCTTCCAAAGAGTTCTTACAGCTCTGCTGGTACCCATCCAATCCTACCGTTCTTCTACATCTCGTAGTACCGCCCAGCCAGCGTCACTACTAGGGTTGACCCAGCCAGAGCCCATAATGGCTTGCGGCTGCAGAGTAAGCTTCGGTCATGGGGCATCCATCCGTCTCTTCGTGGCTGGGTGAAGCTTTCGCAAGATGTCATGGCACTTCTCCATGCATCCCGGCCAACCACTTGGGTTCTCCAGGTGCCGTCAACAAATCCTCCACCCAGTGGTGAATTTGAAATCCATCTTGATTCTTGTAGTTCATGGGGTTGTCATCATCTTTGACTCTCACATCTTTCTTATGAATTTCACTCAACCAAAACCCCGTCTCTGAGCATAGCAAAGTAAACTACTTCGCCCGGGGTCATGGTAACAAGGGATTGGTTCATCCTACCACATGATACTACTCAAGATTAATAACTTCAAAATTTCAACTCTGCATGCATGGTGGGGTGGTGATAATTTCTAATGCACAAAAACATAGGTATAGAAAATAACATGATCAAAACTTGCCTTGCTTGATGATCCTCGTAAGCTAAAGATTAAGTAGTAGCAAGCTTCGCACTCCGGAAACTCTACCGAGACAAACAATAATCACAATAAGCATATAGCATAGGATCACATAACACAATAGCATAACAAAGTAACACACCAAAACCAACAAAGCAAAACCCAAAGGGAAAACTCAAAGAAAACCAACTCAAAGTTTTCCTACTTCAAACAACAACTAAAAGTAGTTTTATATAACAAAATTTTCTTAACATAACCTAATCATGGATTTATGTTAACTTAACAGAAAAGATTTCATTAAGCAACTAGGAGCAAAAAGAATTAATTTAAAATCTATTATGAAACTCCTATTAGGCCTAATTCAATTTCTATTAAGAAAAATAAAATAAAAGTTTTATTTATTATAAATAAAAGTTCTTCCTATAAAGTGACAGAAACTATCCTAGAATAATCAATCACATGTGAAAAATAAATTTATTTACTAATTAAAATAATAGGAAAACAGTAGCTAGTTAATTAATTAGGATTAACAAGATTCTGCTTAAAACTATTTTTTTATTAATCCTAAAATACCCAAATTAAATCCTATGGTTTGGCAATGTCAAAATAAAGTTGGGACAAAAGAATCATCCAAAATAATTTTTCTAGCTCATGTTATAACAGATTTACTATTCTGACTAAAACTAAATTAAAGCAATTTCAATTAATTTTAACATAGCTAAATATACTTTCTGCAGAAACTATAGAAAATTTGCAAACCAACAAAAAAGAATCACCTAAAAATATTAAACAGAATAAAAGATATGAATTTTTCAAAACAGGAACTATTCTGTTAAAACAGAAAACGAAAATAAATGAAAAATGGCCTAATGGGCTAAACTACACCGAGCGTAATATAAACTAAACAGGCCTAGGGTTAAACTGAATCGGGCCGGCTAAATAAAAAAAACCCTAACTTAAAAACTAAACCGGACGAACCGGCCGGTTTTATTTAAAAGACGTACCCCTTCGGGGTTCTAATCTACACCGAGATTCTGAATCGGACGGCGGGTGGGATTCGTGGCTTACCGGAGCTCGGCGGCGGCGGCGGCGGCGGCGCTGGCCTCTCCGGTCGTCGGGAGGTTGGTGGAGAACTCCGGTGGGCGGGCGACGAGAGGGGGCTCTTGGTGGAGTCAGGCGAGCTCGGGAGGCTAGGCGGCGACGGCGAGGAAATGGCGGCGGTCGGCTCGGACTCCAGCGAGCTCGTGAGAGGAGGAGGGTTCGGCGAGGGGTAAGGGAATGGGGTGCGGGAGGGGCTTATAGGCGGGGCCTCGGCGTGGCAAGGAGGCGATTGGGAGGGATCGATATCCGGATCTCACGGGATCCGCGATCGGTGGTGGCGTTGCGTGGGCGGGAGGTTGAAGGACGGGTGGGGTCCGCTTTGTCGGTGAGAGGAGGGGGGTGCGCGTCAGGCGGCCGGCTCGAAGGGGCTTGGTGCAGGGGAGGTGAGGCCAGCTCGGCTGGCTCATTGGGCTGGCAGTTGGGCGCTGGTGGGCAGTGCGGTGGGTGGTCTCGGCTGGCTGGGCAGAGGGCTGCACTGGCGCTGAGGGGGTTTCTCTTTTTAAATTTATTTTTTAATAAAACAAAAACAGATATAAAACATAATCTATAAATATTTTATATAGGGTATATATATACCAAAATGATCGGGGAATATTCCTATCATTTGAACATTTTCAAAGGCAAAATCAAACTTTATAAAATTCCATTTTTCAAATTCAAATAAATCTCAAGTTTGAATTCAAAACTTTTGGCAAGGTTTTCCTCGATATTTTGGAGTGTCATGTTTACTCCTCTCATACTTTTGCTCAAGTATTTACCAGGTATAGTTTTTGAAATGATTCCCACTTGCCATAGTTTGAATTCAAATTCAAAACTCAAATCTCTGAAACTTCAAATGGCATTCAAATTCAAACAGGATGCATAGATGCTTAGCTATAATTGTAAAACATTCCAAATAGGAAATTTGGGATGTTACAAACCTACCCACCTTAAGATGAATCTCGCCCTCGAGATTCGGGTTGGCTAGCAAATAGGTGCGGGTGATCTCGAAGAAGGTCTTCTTCGCGCTCCCAGGTGGATTCTTCCTCGGAGTGGTGACTCCACAGCACCTTGCAAAACTTGATGACCTTGCTGCGGGTGACTCTGCTCGCAGTCTCGAGAATTCGGACGGGTTTCTCCTTGTAGGTCAGATCACTGTCAAGCTGTATGGCCTCTAGGGGCACTGTGTCTCTCAACGGTATATCGGCCATGTCGGCATGACACTTCTTCAGCTGAGAAACATGGAAGACATCATGAACTCCGGACAATCCTTCCGGCAATTCCAACTTGTAAGCAACTTCTCCACGACGTTCGAGGATTTTGTAGGGCCGATGAATCGGGTGCTAACTTTCCTTGACTCCAAACCTCTTGATTCCACGAAGTGAGACACACGAAGATATGCTCGGTCTCCTACTTCGTAAGTCACTTCCTTGCGCTTCTTGTCGGCATAACTCTTACTGTCTCATTGTGCTATCTTGAGCCTGTCTCGAATCAGCTTGACTTTCTCTTGGAATCCCTGATAAGGTCGGAACCGAAAAGTGATCGATCTCAACACTATCCCACAGCAATGGTGTTCGCACCTCCTTCCGTATAGAGCTTGAAAGGGCCATCTTGATTGGATTGATAACTGTTGTTGTATGAGAACTCTGCGTATGGCAAATTATCATCCCAGCTAGACCCATAGTCTAGTACACAAGCTCTCAACATGTCCTCCGAATCTGGTTGACTCTCTCGGTGCATCCATCTGTCTGCGGATGAAAAGTTGTCTTGAATTCCAGCCTCGTACCCAAAGTTTCATGCAAGCGCTTCCAAAACTTGGAGGTAAACTGCGTTCCTCTATCGACACGATACTCCTCGGAACTCCATGCGGACATACGATCCTGGTCATGTATATCTTGGCCAACTTAGCACTGGTATAGGTAGTCTTCACGGAATGAAGTGAGCTACCTTGGTCAAACGATCAACCACTACCCAGATAGAATCATAACCTGAACGGGTCTGGGTAATCCCGTGATGAAATCCATTCCAAGTTTCTCCCATTTCCAATCGGGAATCGGCAAAGGTTGAAGTAACCCTGCTGGCTTCTGATGTTCTGCCTTTAATCGTTGACAAACATCGCATACGGCTACGTACTCGGCAATATCCTTCTTCATACCTATCCACCAGAAACTTTCCTTCAAATCCAGGTACATTTTGGTGTTGCCGGGGTGAATCGAGTACGGTGAATCATGAGCCTCCTGAAGAATTAGCTTCCTGAGCTCGGGATCATTGGGTACATAAACACGATCCTCGAACCATATAGCTCCGTGTTCATCCTTACGGAACCCTTTAGCTTTTCCTTCATTCATCTTCTGCTTTATCTCATCAATTTCCTTGTCCGACTTACGGCTTCACGAATCCTTCGGCCAAAGTGGACTGAACTTCCGAGTTGCAACATATCCTCTGGAACTATCTCCATCGGAGATCTACGAGGTCATCGACTAACTCTGGGTATCCTCCTGCTTGTAAGAGTATTCACATAACTCTTACGGCTCAAAGCATCTGCTACAACATTAGCTTTACCGGGTGGTAATGCAATCTCATGTCGTAGTCCTTTATCAACTCTAGCCACCTCCTCTGCCTGAGGTTCAATTCCTTCTGCGTGAAAATATACTTCAAGCTCTTGTGATCTGTGTAAACATCACAACGGTTTCGATGAGGAAATGTCTCCAGTCTTGAGTGCATGCACTACGGCTGCTAACTCCAAATCATGTGTGGCATAATTCATCTCATGAGGTCGTAGCTGTCTGGAGGCATAAGCTACAACTTTTCCTTCCTGCATTAGTACTCCTCCGAGTCCTTGACGAGAAGCGTCACAATAAACTTGGTATTCCTTGTGTATGTCCGCAAAACCAACTTTGGGGCTGTAACCAACCGTTTCTTCAATTCCTGAAAACGGCTTCACATTCCTCGGTCCAAACATACTTGGCTTCCTTCTTCAACAGCTCGGTCATGGGCTTGGCAATCTTCGAGAAGTTCTCAATGAACCTCCGATAATATCCTGCGAGTCCGAGAAAACTACGGATCTCCTTGGTGAGGTGGGTGACCGCCAATCGGTGGTGATTCAACCTTGGCGGGGTCAATCTGCTATTCCTTCTCCTGAAATAACATGTCGAGGAATCCAACTTCCTTCAGCCAAAATTCACATTTGCTGAACATGGCATACTGGCCGATGTTCTCGAAGTTTCTCGAACTAGACGCAAGTGTTCCTTATGCTCTTCCTCGCTCTGGAGAAAATCAATATATCATCGATGAACACCACGACAAACTTGTCCAAATATTCCATAAACACCTTGTTCATCAAATTCATGAAGTATGCAGGAGCATTAGTCAATCCAAATGACATGACGGTATACTCATATAAACCATACAGTAGTGAATGCTGTTTTGGGTATATCCTTTTCACGGATCTTCAACTGATGATACCCTGATCGAAGATCGATCTTAGAGAATACCTTGGCTCCAACTAGCTTATCAAACAGATCATTAATCATCGGCAGAGGGTACTTGTTCTTGATGGTTACTTCGTTCAACGCACGATAATCCACAACCATCCTCAAGCTTCCATCCTTCTTCTCTACCAAAAGAACTGGGGCTCCCCAAGGTGATGAGCTTGGCCGAATATATCCTTTCTCCAATAACTCATTAATTTGATCCTTGATCTCTTTCAACTCATTCGGTGGCATCCGATAAGGTCTCTTGGATATTGGGGCTGTGCCGGGCAATAACTCAATCAGAAACTCAATGTCCTGTCCGTGGCATTCTGGTAATTCCTCCGGAAACACATCGGAAAATCTTGCACCATCGGCACTTCCTCTGAACAACTCCCGTGAGGGAATGCACTGATTCTTCATCCGGCTATGCGGCTACATACTTGATCCTCTTACGCTCCGGGGTGGTGAGCAGAATAGACTTCTTGAGCACGATCTATATTTCCTTGAACTCGTCAACCAATCCATGCCTAGGATTACATCCAAGGTCTGGGTTTCCAACACTATGAGGTCTGCGGAAATTTATGGTTCCCGATTTTGAGGTTGCATGACAGCCTAAACCTGCCATCATTTCTCCTCCTGCGGGCCGACGCGAAGGGGCTTCTAAGGGTTTTAGTGGGCAACCCGTACTTTTCCACAACTACCCTTGATATGAATGAATCGTTGCACCGAATCAAAGAGTACCAATCTGAGCGTGAATTCAATAAAACTTACCAACCACGATTGTCTGGCTGATCATAGACGTCCTCCACGTCGATGTGGTTCACCTGAGCACGAGGGAACGGATTGGGCTTCTTCGCTGAGCTTCCATTGCCATTTCCATTCCTCTGCTTGGCCTCCAGGCAGTCGGTGGCATAGTGCCCTGTCTTCTGGCACTTGAAGCAGGTGATGTGGCTCAGATCCTTCGGAGCCGGGGCAGAACGATGTTGATTGCCATTACCGTTTCCATTGCCATTGCCATGGCCTGATTTGTTGTCCTGGCTGCGGTTGTTCCCATTTCCTCCATGTTTATGGCCTCCATGGTTATGATGGGTGTGCCCTCCTGAGTATGGTGCATAACGGGCTTCTTTGAGCTCTGAGTTGTGCTTCCCCTGGCTGTACTTCCGCTTGCGGCTTTCAATCTGCTGCTGCTTGCCTTCAAGTATGGTGGCCTTGTCTACCAGCTCCTGGTAGTTGTTGAAGGTAGCCACAATAAGCTGCATACTCAGCTCATCGTTGAGTCCCTCGAGAAATTTCTCCTGCTTTGCGGCATCTGTGGCCACATCATCCGGGGCATAGCGAGCTAGCTTGCTGAACTCATCCACGTACTGTGCCACAGTACGGTTCCCCTGGCGTAAGTTGCGGAACTCACGCTTCTTCAAACTCATGGCTCCAGCTGAAACATGAGCGGTGCGGAAAGCCTGCTGGAATTGATCCCATGTGATGGCACCAATGGGATAAGTGGCGGTGTAGTTCTCCCACCAAGAAGCTGCAGGTCCATCAAGTTGATCTTGTGACAAAGCGCACCTTCTCTGCATCAGTGCATCCAACCGTGATTAGCTCTCTTCCGACTTTGCGGAGCCAATCATCAGCCACAATCGGCTCAGTGCTACTAGAGAACACTGGCGGATTCAGCCTCAGGAATCGAGTCAAGTTGTCCACAGGGGGTGGTGGCGGTGGATTGTTGGTGTTGTTGTTCTGATTCTGAATGAGAAGCTGCATAAGGGCATTCTGCTGCTGGAGCAGTTGGGTGAGCTCCGGCGGAAAACCAGTGTCACGTCTCGGAGGCATCTGGTGTTTTGGAGTGGATGAGAAAATTAGTATAGAACAATGGTCTATGAGAAATAACACTACCCATATGAATGCACAATCATAAACACACCAATCATTTATTCATTCCACTCAAACATGGTTCAATCTCGATTACAAAAGCTCATGACTAATCGAAAGAAATATCGGCCTAACTGATCGACGAAAAAGGTAAAAATAACATGGTGGTCGACTAAAAAGTCTTCATCAATAATCCTTGCGTCCTCTGGTGTGATGTCCTCTGTTGTGGCGCCTCCTCTTGCGGCTTCCTCCAGTGGAACTCCCTTCATAATCCTGATCATTACTCACGAGGGGTCCATCATCTCCACTCGGAAAAAGGTCCTCTCCCAAGTCCATCTTTTCCTCTATCGCGGCAAGCTTCATCTTTGGTCGTCATTTGTCTCCATGAAGTCCGCGACTTCTTCCTCATGGTTAAGGAAGTCTGCGTGTGCCTTCTCCTCTAGTTCCAGTTCATGGAACAAAAGCCTCCTATGTGCCTTTGAGTTACGGCGAGTCTGAATCTCCCGTTTCCTGAGGAGACACTCCAAGTCCTGGACATAAGAGAGAATGGAGTCGTCCTTCACGGTACGGATGATATCTCCATTCCTTGCCCTGCGAGAAACCATGGCGAGGTCTGAGGGATTGAGCTCGGCCCTGTATTCCTCTCGGAGATGTCCAAGGGCACGATAGATCGCCATGTCCCTTCCGATGATCCAGTTGAAGTCGGTGAACTCAAAGTCAATGGGCTCCGTATGTCCTCCGAAGGTTCTCCCTGGAATATGCACCTCAATCCTGTGGCGGGTATCCGTCGGAAGTGCATTGGTTGGCTTCCGGTGATCGAGGGCGAGCAATCTTCGCTTCTTCACCATCTAGACCAGCTTCTGCCGAAGGGCATCGTCTCATCGGGCTGGCAAAACTCCGTAGCAAAGCGGGGTGAACTCGACGGCCATCTAGAATGTTGAAAATCGGAGAGGAGTTAGAAATGAACAGGGGAGAATTACGGAATGATAAGGATATAAAGTAAATGGTCTCTTCCTATGGCTTTCCGATCCTAGGGTTACGATCCTACGGTCAGCGTGTGCTCTGATACCATCTCTGTAGCGACCTGACCCAAAATCGGTCAAATCTCTGCGTCTGTACCATCCCAAGATCATGCTTGTACTCACAGTACATCGATGAAATAATCAAAGTTCAATCACACCTGAATTTATTACACGGTTCTCATATAGAGTCTTTATTACAAGAGAATAAATTCGGCTCAAGGCCAACTCATGAGAAATAAACTACTAATGTTGCGGAAGCGTAGAAGATAAAGCGAGTCCATCCGACTCCAAAGGGCAATCGCCAGCGCGAGCGTAGCCTCACTCTGATCGAATAAATCTACGCAACATAAGACATTGCAGCCGTGTAGGTCAGCTTTTTGAATAAGTTGGCAAGTCATGAAGAATAACAATAATAAAGTTACTAACACTATATGCATTTTGGCTGTGGAGCTCTAAGTTTCATCATTTTGTGAAAAGCCAATTTTCTCCTACTACAGTGGACTTGCTTGCAAAAATTACTACAAATTGTTGGTAGTTATTGAGATGGTTCCGCCAACCAATATCTCATTCCCAAATTATTAAGTCATAAAATCCCTCAAATTAATTTATTAGTTTTAGTGTTGAGATTTCGAATACTTCCAAGTTCCAGAGGCTCAAATTGTATGCAGAATCGGGACACGGCTAATCGATTAGATCTTTAACTCTGCAGAGGTTTGCACTTTTCCGCAAGAATCATTCCCTCCTTTTAAGTCTTCGCACTTCATGGTGTTTGAAGACGGGATGAATAAACAGGTCTTCCAAAGAGTTCTTCAGCTACTGCGGTACCCATCCAATCCTACCGTTCTTCTACATCTCGTAGTACCGTCCAGCCAGCGTCACTACTAGGGTTGACCCAGCCAGAGCCCATAATGGCTTGCGGCTGCACAAGTAAGCTTCCGGTCATGGGGCATCCATCCGTCTCTTCGTGGCTGGGTGAAGCTTTCCGCAAGATGTCATGGCACTTCTCCATGCATCCCGGCCAACCACTGGGTTCTCCAGGGTGCCCGTCAACCGTCCTCCACCCAGTAGTAAATTTCGAAATCCATCTTGATTCTTGTAGTTCATGGGGTTGTCATCATCTTTGACTCTCACATCTTTCTTATGAATTTCACTCAACCAAAACCCGTCTACGAGCATAGCAAAGTAAACTACTTCGCCCCGGGGTCATGGTAACAAGGGGATTGGTTCATCCTACCACATGATACTACTCAAGATTAATAACTTCAAAATTTCAACTACTGCATGCATGGTGGGGTGGTGATAATTTCTAATGCACAAAAACATAGGTATAGAAAATAACATGATCAAAACTTGCCTTGCTGATGATCCTCGTAAGCTAAAGATTCGTAGTAGCAAGCTTCGCACTCCGGAAACTCTACCGAGACAAACAATAATCACAATAAGCATATAGCATAGGATCACATAACACAATAGCATAACAAAGTAACACACCAAAACCAACAAAGCAAAACCCAAAGGGAAAACTCAAAGAAAACCAACTCAAAGTTTTCCTACTTCAAACAACAACTAAAAGTAGTTTTATATAACAAAAATTTTCTTAACATAACCTAATCATGGATTTATGTTAACTTAACAGAAAGATTTCATTAAGCAACTAGGAGCAAAAAGAATTAATTTAAAATCTATTATGAAACTCCTATTAGGCCTAATTCAATTTATATTAAGAAAAATAAAATGAAAGTTTTATTTATTATAAATAAATGTTCTTCCTATAAAGTGACAGAAACTATCCTAGAATAATCAATCACATGTGAAAAATAAATTTATTTACTAATTAAAATAATAGGAAAACAGTAGCTAGTTAATTAATTAGGATTAACAAGATTCTGCTTAAAACTATTCTTTTATTAATCCTAAAATACCCAAATTAAATCCTATGGTTTGGCAATGTCAAAATAAAGTTGGGACAAAAAGAATCATCCAAAAATAATTTTTCTAGCTCATGTTATAACAGATTTACTATTCTGACTAAAACTAAATTAAAGCAATTTCAGTTAATTTTAACATAGCTAAATATACTTTCTGCAGAAACTATAGAAAATTTGCAAACCAACAAAAAAAGAATCACCTAAAAATATTAAACAGAATAAAAGATATGAATTTTTCAAAACAGGAACTATTCTGTTAAAACAGAAAACGAAGATAAATGAAAAATGGCCTAATGGGCCTAAACTACGCACTGAGCGTAATATAAACTAAACGGGCCTAGGGTTAAACTGAATCGGGCCGGCTAAATAAAAAAACCCTAACTTAAAAACTAAACCGGACGAACCGGCCGGTTTTATTTAAAAGACGTTCCCCTTCGGGGGTTCTAATCTACACCGTAGATTACGAATCGGACGGCGGGGTGGGATTCCGGTGGCTTACTGGAGCTCGGCGGCGGCGGCGGCGGCGGGCGGCGAAAGGCGCTGGCCTCTCCGGTCGTCGGGAGGTCGGTGGAGAACTCCGTGGTCTTGCGGGCGACGAGGGGAGGGGGCTCTTGGTGGAGTCGGGCGAGCTCGGGGAGGGCTAGGGCGGCGACGGCGAGGGAAATGGCGGCGGCGGTCGGCTCGGACTCCGGCGAGCTCGTGAGAGGAGGAGGAGGGTTCAGCGAGGGGTAAGGGGGAATGGGGTGCGGGAGGGGCTTATAGGCGGGGCCTCGGCGTGGCAAGGGAGGCGATCGGGAGGGGATCGATATCCGGATCTCACGGATCCGCGATCGGTGTGTGGCGTTGCATGGGCGGGAGGTTGAAGGAGGGTGGGGTCCGCTGTCGGTGTGAGGAGGGGGGGGGGCGTCAGGCGACCGGCTCGAAGGGCTTGGTGCGGGGAGGTGAGGCCGGCTCAGCAGCTGCTCATTGGCTGGCAGTTGGGCGCTGGTGGGCAGTGCGGTGGGTGGCCTCGGCTGGGGCTGGGCAGGGGCTGGTGGCGCACAGAGGGGTTTCTCTTTTTTTAATTTATTTTTTAATAAAACAAAACAGATATAAAACATAATCTATAAATATTTTATATAGGGTATATATATATACCAAAATGATCAGAGGAATATTCCCTATCATTTGAACATTTTTCCAAAGGCAAAATCCAAACTTTATAAAATTCCATTGTTTTCATATTCAAATAAATCTCAAGTTTGAATTCAAAACTTTTGGCAAGGTTTTCCTCTGATATTTTTGGAGTGTCATGTTTACTCCTCTCATACTTTTGCTCAAGTATTTATCAGGTATAGTTTTTGAAATGATTCCCACTTGCCATAGTTTGAATTCAAATTCAAAACTCAAATCTCTGAAACTTCAAATGGCATTCAAATTCAAACAGGATGCATAGATGCTTAGCTATAATTGTAAAACATTCCAAATAGGAAATTTGGGATGTTACAGATATCCAAGCAATGATCATTATATAGGCATCACGTCCAAGATTAGTAGACTGACTCCTGCCTGCATCTACTACTATTACTTCACACATCGATCGCTATCCAGCATGCATCTAGTGTATTAAGTTCATGGAGAAACGGAGTAATGCAATAAGAATGATGGCATGATGTAAACAAGATCTATTTATGTAGAAATAGACCCCATCTTGTTATCCTTAATGGCAACAATACATACGTGTCAGTTCCCCTTCTGTCACTGAGATCAAGCACCATAAGATCAAACCCATCACAAAGCACCTCTTCCCATTGCAAGATAAATAGATCAAGTTGGCCAAAAAAACCCAAATATCGGAGAAGAGATATCAAGGCTATAAGCAATCATGCATATAAGAGATCAAAGAAGAGTCAAATAACTTTCATGGATAAAAAGATAGATCTGATCATAAACTCAAAGTTCATCGGATCCCAACAAACACACCGCAAAAAGAGTTACATCATATGGATCTCCAGGAGACCATTGTATTGAGAATCAAACGAGAGAGGAAGCCATCTAGCTACTACCTACGGACCCGTAGCTCTGCAAAGAACTACTCACGCATCATCAGAGAGGCACCAATGGAAGTGGTGAACCCCTCCGTGATGGTGTCTAGATTGGATCTGGTGGTTCTAGACGCTGCGGCGGCTGGAATTGATTTTCGTCGACTCTCCCAAGGTTTCTGGAATATTGGGGTATTTATAGAGCAAGGAGGCGGTTCAGGGGGCACCCGAGGTGGGCACAACCCACCAGGGCACGCCTGGGCCTCCGGGCGCGCCCTGGTGGGTTGTGCTCTCCTCGGAGCACCCCACGGGCGCTTGTCCAGCCCATTGGATGTCTTCTGGTCCAAAAAAATCTACAAAAAGTTTCGCTGCGTTTGGACTCCATTTGATATTGATTTCATGCGATGTAAAAAACATGCAGAAAACAGGAACTAGCACTTGGCACTATGTCAATAGGTTAGTACCAAAAAATGATATAAAATGTCTATAAAATGATTATAAAACATCCAAGAATGATAATATAAAAACATGGAACAATCAAAAATTATAGATACGTTGGAGATGTATCAGCATCCCCAAGCTTAATTCCTTCTCGTCCTAGAGTAGGTAAATGATAAAAACAGAATTTTTGATGTGTAATGCTACCTAACATGTCATCTCATATTCTTTTCTTTTTAGCATGGACATTTGGACTTTTATATGGTCCAAAGCAACAATCTAGTTTTGACATGATAATTTTGATACTCAAGCATACCAACAAGCAATCATGTCCTTCAAAATATCTACGCTAAAATAATTATCCCTAGCCCATCATGCTCAATCATTGATCCATTCATGAAACACACTCGCATATTAGCTACACCCAATGCTCAAGTACGATCATAGTGCCCCCTAGCTGGTGCTTTATAAGAGAATATGGAGACTCAAATTAAAAATAAAATTGCATAAAGTAAAAGAGAGGCCCTTCGCAGAGGGAAGTAGGGATTTGTAGAGTTGCCATAGCTCAATGCAAAAAATTGAGAGATAAAAACATTTTGAGAGGCATACTTTTCCCACCAATGAAAACGACTTAGAGCTCAAAATACATTTCATGCTAGATATATCATAGGCGGTTCCCAAATAGAAAATAAAGTTTATTCCTTTTTCAACCATATTTTCACTTTCCATGGCTAGCCGTATCCACGCGCGGTTGCCGTCCATACCAACACTTTCCAAGGAATTTATTATTTGACAACATAAAGTAAATTCATTTTGCATTTCGGGATTAGGCATCCCTAATACCTTTGCCTTACTCTCGTGTAATGACAAGTGAATAAACACTCATCGTGAGAATAACACATCTAGCAATATTAGCCACCCCACACCGCCTCGCGACCTACGAGCACACAAAAGAGAAATTTATTTTGAAAATTATAGATGGCACATACAAATTTGCTTAGAACGGCAAAAGAATACCGCATATAGGTAGGTATAGTGGACTCATGTGGCAAAACTGGTTTAAAGGATTTTGGATGCACAAGTAGTGATCATACTTAGTGCAAAATAAAGGCTAGCAAAAGATTGAGAAGCGACCAACCAAGAAACGAATAATCTCATAAGCAAGCATTAAGCATAATTAACACAGAATAATGCACCAAAAGTAGGATGTAATTTCATTGCATGATTATTGATTTTCGTGCTTGCAAAGGGAATCACTTAACACCAATATTTTTACTAAAGCATAATTACTCACCAACATGACTCACATATCACATCATCATATCTCAAAACTATTACAAAGAATCAAGTTTGTTTTGTCCAATGATCTTCATGAATTTTTTTATTATATCCTTCTTGGATATCTATCTCTTTGGAACTAATTTTCATGTGTTGCTTTTGATAAGCTCAAACAAATATAAGTGAAGATCATGAGCATAATATTTATTTCTCTCAAATTAGTTTAAGTGAAGCAAGAGAGAATTTCTTGAGAATTTTACTAACTCTCAAATAAATCTAAGTGAAGCAAGAGAGCATTTCTTCAAAAATAATAAAGCACACCGTGCTAAAAAATATATAAGTGAAGCACTAGAGCAAGTCCATAGCTCATAAAAATTTAAGTGAAGCATAGAGAGCAATTCTAACAAGTCATGGCATAATTTTGGCTCTCTCAAATAGGTGTGTCTAGCAAGGATTCAAGACTTAAAACAAAAAGCAAAACAAGCAAAGACTCATATCTTACAAGACGCTCCAAGCAAAACACATAGTATGTGACAAATAAAAATATAGCTTCGAGTAAAATACCGATGGTCGTTAGAAGAAAGAGGGGATGCCACTCGGGGCATCCCCAAGCTTAGTTGCTTGCTTCTCTTGGGATATTAGCTTGGGATGCGATGGGCATCCCCAAGCTTAGGCTCTTCTTACTCCTTATTCCTTCATCCATCGTAAGATAACCCAAAACTTGAAAACTTCAATCACACAAAACTGAACAAAACCTTCATGAGATCCGTTAGTATAAGAAAACAAATCACTACTATAAGTACTGTTGCAAACCAATTCATATTTTATTCTTGCATTATATCTACTGTATTCCAACTTTTCTATGGCAAAAACTCATCAAAGAAAACCATATAATCATTAAAACAAGCACACAACGCAAAGAAAACAGAATCTGTCAAAAATAGAACAGACTCTGTAGCAATCTGGATATTTTGAGTACTTCTGAAACTCCAAAAATATTGAGAAATTAGAAAAACCTGAGAAATTTGTATATTAATCTTCTGCAAAATAATTGGTATTTTATCACGCTCTCGTTAAAAATGAAAATTGTTTTCGTGAGCGCGAAAGTTTCTGTCTTTTAGCAAGATCAAACAACTATCACTCAAGAAGATCCTAAAGGCTTTACTTGGCACAAACACTAATTGAAACACAAAAAAACACAATCATAATGGTAGCATAATTGTGCAAAAACTCAAGAACAGACAACAAAAAGAAAAAATAAATTTCATTCATTGGGTTGCCTCCCAACAAGCGCTATCGTTTTACGCCCTTAGCTAGGCATAAAGCAAGGATCTAAGTTTTGTCATCCGTATTCTTAATTTCCTTAGAGGTGTTTTCATAATGGGGTTTTTGTAAACACAACATAAAACATATTATCCATAGAGACTTTATCATTATTAAGTTTCTCATTATCATAACCCCTTTGATTTCCGGCAACAATCCAAGAGTAATGTTGATTAACATTATTGAAAACTTGTTGGATTACATCTAGAATGGGGACTTCCTTTTTAAGATTATCATCAAATATTTTATTATACCCAAGCAAATGTCTTAACGCATAATCACTATTGTAAAGAATTTCATCTATCACGGGCTTTTCACGGTTCATACCATAAAAATCAAAGATTTCCCTCGCCTCCCGTATGATGTAGTCAAACTCGTTCATATGAACAAGAGTGGCCAACTTTTTAGCCTTAGGATTCTTTATGGCGGAAAGCTCAAAAAACAATCTTTGCAAAGTAGGATGAGTACGGATAAATTTACTTTCAAGTTTCAGAACTAGTGCTGAAATAGCATCCGCATAAGATCTAGTAGTTCTAAGTATAGGAGCATCATCAAGACTTAAATTTCCCACACAATTGAAAAATTCTTGGATACGTTCTTTTCCCATAACATTCCCTTGCCCCAAGATAAAAGTTTTAGCATCCAGATTGCCCGTATGTCCTATCTTAGGAGTTAGGCCAACATCTGTTGCTGCCATACCGAAATCACTCATGATTGCAAGGAAAAGATAGATCTGACGAGAAGACGGCAGACGAAAAAAAGAGGGCGAATAAAACAGCAATTTTTTGTGAAGTGGGGGAGAGGAAAATGAGAGGCAAATGGCAAATAATGTAAATTGCGAGGAGATAAGATTTGTGATTAGGAACCTGGTAGATGTTGAAGATCCTCCCCGGCAACGGCGCCAGAAAATTCCTTTTGATGTCGGCTAGGACTACGTCGGTATTTCCCAAAAGAGGAAGGGATGATGCAGCACATCGACAGTAGGTATTTCCCTCAGTGATGAGACCAAGGTTATCGAACCAGTAGGAGAACCAAGAAACACCACGTAAACAACACCTGCACACAAATAACAAATACTCGAAACCCGACGTGTAAAAGGGGTTGTCAATCCCTTTTGGGTAACAACGCCAGAAATTGGCAAACGGACATGAGAGAGTTGTAAATATTGATAGATCGAACACCAAATAAAATAAAGTGCACCAAAGTATTTTCGTATTTTTGGTTTAACAGATTTTAAAATAAAAGCAAAGGAAAATATATCCCAAAGGCAAATATATTAAAGAAGAGACCCGGGGGCCGTAGGTTTCACTAGTGGCTTCTCTCGAGAAAAATAGCAAACGGTGGGTGAACAAATGTTGGGAAATTGATAGAACTTCAAATAATCATGACGATATCCAGGCAATGATCATTATATAGGCATCACGTCCAAGATTAGTAGACCGACTCCTGCCTGCATCTACTACTATTACTCCACACATCGACCGCTATCCAGCATTCATCTAGTGTATTAAGTTCATGGAGAAATGGAGTAATGCAATAAGAACGATGACATGATGTAGACAAGATCTATTTATGTAGAAATAGACCCCATCTTGTTATCCTTAATGGCAACAATACATACGTGTCGGTTCCCCTTCTGTCACTTGGATCAAGCACCGTAAGATCGAACCCATCACAAAGCACCTCTTCCCATTGCAAGATAAATAGATCAAGTTGGCCAAAAAAACCAAATATCAGAGAAGAGATACGAGGTTATAAGCAACCAGGCATATAAAAGATCAAAGAAGACTCAAATAACTTTCATGGATAAAAAGATAGATCTGATCATAAACTCAAAGTTCATCGGATCCCAACAAATACACCGCAAAAAGAATTACATCATATGGATCTCCAAGAGACCATTGTATTGAGAATCAAACGAGAGATAGGAAGCCATCTAGCTACTAACTACAGACCCATAGGTCTATAAAGAACTACTCACACATCATCAGAGAGGCACCAATGTAAGTGGTGAACCCCTCCGTGATGGTGTCTAGATTGGATCTGGTGGTTCTGGACTCTGCGGCGGCTAGAATTGATTTTCGTCGACTCTCCCAGGGTTTCTGGAATATTGGGGTATTTTTAGAGCAAAGAGGCGGTTCAGGGGGCAGCCGACCAGGCGTGCCCTGGTGGGTTGTGCTCCCCTCGGAGCACCCTCTAGGTGCTTCTCCGACCCACTGGATGTCTTCTAGTCCAAAAAATCCACAAAAACTTTTGCTGCGTTTGGACTCCGTCTGATATTGATTTCCTGCAATGTAAAAATTATGCAGAAAACAGCAACTAACACTTGGCACTATGTCAATAAGTTAGTACCAAAAATGATATAAAACGACTATAAAATGATTATAAAACATCCAAGAATGATAATATAACATCATGGAACAATCAAAATTTATAGATACGTTGGAGATGTATCATTATGGCAGAGAAAAAGTTCCAGAACCTAAAGTCTCATGACTGCCACGTGATTATGACACAATTGCTTCCGGTTGCATTGAAGGGGCTTCTACGGAAAACGTTCGATTAGCCATTTTGAAGCTATGTGCCTTCCTCAATGCAATCTCTTAGAAGGTAATCAATCCAGAAATCCTACCAAGGTTAAAGAATGATTTGGTGCAATGTTTTGTCAGTTTCGAGTTGGTGTTCCCACCATCCTTCTTCAATATCATGATGCACGTCCTAGTTCACCTAGTCGACGAGATTTCCATTCTGGGTCCTGTATTTCTACACAATATGTTCCCCTTTGAGAGGTTCCTGGGAGTCTTAAAGAAATATGGCATAACCGTGCTAGGCCAGAAGGAAGTATCTCCAAGGGCCATGAAACAGAGGAGGTCATTGAGTTTTGTGTTGACTTTATTCCTGACCTTAAGCCGAGTGGTGTTCCCGAATCACGGCATAAGGGCAGACTGGGTGGAAAAGGCACGCTAGGAAAGGACCAAGTAATATGTATGGACGGGCATTCTTGGGCGCAAGCACGCTACATAGTTCTACAAAATTCCGCCTTGGTGGCTCCGTATATCGAGGAACACAAGAATATTCTATGCTTCAAACACCCGGAGCAGTCCGACGACTGGATTACACGTGAACACACGGGGACTTTCGGCGGTTGGTTGCAGACACATCTCATGCATGATGACACTGTTGCAGATGAGATGTACTTGCTGGCCAAGTTACCATCTTCGACCATATTGACTTTCAAAGGGTACGAGATAAATGGGAATACATTTTACACGATCGCCCAAGATAAACAGAGCACCAACCAAAACAGTGGTGTCCGCTTTGATGCAGCAAACACCAATAGGCCAAAGGACACATATTATGGTTACATAGAGGAGATATGGGAACTTGACTATGGACGTGAATTGAAGGTCCCTTTTGTTCAGTGCAAATGGGTCAATCTGACAGGAGGCGGGGTAAAGGAAGACCCGTGGTACGGAATGACAACAGTGGATCTCAACAATCTTGGGCACGCACACGAACCATTCATCCTAGCCAATGATGTGGCGCAGGTTTTCTATGTGAAGGACATGTCTACCGAGCTGAGAAAAAGAAAAGATAAGGAAGCGAAGACATCATATGATGAGCCAAAGTGCCACATAGTTCTTTCAGGGGAAAGAAACATCGTGGGAGTGGAGGACAAGACAGACATGTCATAAGATTATGAAAAGTTTCATGAAATTGCTCCCTTCATAACACTGACCCAAGCATCCTGTTAAATGATGAAGATTGTCCATGGTTACGGCACAAAGGGACACACGCGAAGAAAAAAATTTATACCCCAAAATCCCACTCTGGGATGTGACCGGCTTCACCCTCATCACTTTCTTCTCTAGTGAGTTTCTAGGCTTATCTGGAAAGTCCCACTTCGGACAAACCGGAGGGAATCTTTGTAATAGTTAGGGTATATATGTGTTTTGGCATTTGAAACGCGAAGAACTATTATGTCCAAAAAAAATATTTCATGCATTATGTATGACTTCATTTGATATTTTTTGAGCTAAATGACCCTGAAATTCAAAAGCACTACAAATGAACTCTGAAAAGGTTGAAAGTTGGAATGGTATCATCATTTCACCCACATAGCATGTGCTAAATAGTTGAGAGGGTTACGACAAAAACTGGATGCACTTCGTGTACAAAATGGACAATCTCTTTTGAAGTATCAGGGTTTCGGACGAAAACACATCAATTACAAAAGGCATTTCATTTTTTAAACTTATTTCATCTCTAGACTTTTTGTGCGTTCAACATGCACCATTCAAAGCCACACCATCAATTTTCAACCCTTTGTGACTTCATTCGCTATTTTTCATGCATTTACTAATTTTTTTGAGCTAAATGACCTTGGAATTGAAAAGCACTAGAAATGAACTCTAAAAAGGTTGAAAGTTGGCATGGTATCATCATTTCACCCACATAGCATGTGCTAAAAGGTTGAGAGGGTTACGGCAAAAACTGGATGCACTTCGTGTACAAAATGGACAATCTCTTCCGAAGTATCAGGGTTTCGGATGAAAACTCATCTGTTACAAAGGCATTTCATTTTTTTAACTTATTTCAACTCCAGATTTTTTGTGCGTTCAACATCCATCATTCAAAGCCACATTGTCGTGGTTTTGTCACAGCAGATGCCCTAGTGAAAGGACTTCGGTGTGGAGCCATCACAGCGTAGGTTAGCTTGAAGGGGTTGAATGGGACAAAAGACAAATGTTTACCCAGATTCGGCCCCTCTCAATGAGGTAAAAGCCTACGTCCTGCTTCTAGTTGTATTGATCAAGTCTCAATTAGAAGAGTGCAGTTACGCTAGACCTAGCAATCGATCAGAGGTTTCTTGGCTTAAGCCGCCGCCAGGTCTCGCCTTTATATACACAGGTCGAGGCCCGAGGCTTACAAAAGTCCAAGCCGGATCACACAACATGACTGGTCGGGTATCTAAATCGCCTTGTCTTAATAGAGAAGTAACCATATGGTGGTTTACATGTCCGGGTCTTGGGCCAGCCCCAGGCCCGCTTCTGTGAGCCTCGTCTTCCCAGTCTGCCCTCTTGGGCCTCTTGGGCCTTCTTTATATAAGTCGCCAATGGTGTAACCCGGGCCCTCCTGGGTGGGTCACACCTCGGGGTTATATCCCCAATAGTAGGCCCCGGATTGATTTGAACATGTTCATGTCAATCTTCACTGCTTCAATTAACAGACTATCCACCAATGTTGAACCTTCAAATAAACCACTACGACCCGTCATAACATCATGCAAGCCGAACCATTGTAACCCGCCGTGGCATCATGCAAATGGAATCATTGTAACCCGCCATGGCCTCATGCGCATTAAATATGCACAAAACCCATGATATCATAATGGATCTTTATCTTAATAGGCTTTCCAAGAATCGAGGTGCCCGCACTGTTAAGATAATCATTCCGCCTCCTCGATTTCCATGCATACCATTTTATCACTTCCTCATAAATAGGGACAGGGGGCCCCTTTTCAACTTTTACCCCTTCCTCTTTTCCCTTCTTATTCGTCCTTGCAACAATCGAAGCACACGGAGCTCCACCGCCGCCATCGATCTTCCCCAACGACTCCCACTTGGCCGCTGCATCAACCTGACCCTGACCAGAAACCGCGGCCCCCCTCTGCTGTTCATCAGCTCCACCAGGTATTCATTTCTCCTTGTCTTTGATCCGCATTAAACTGCCCTAGTTCATCGGTGTTCATCAGCTGCCCATCAAAGTTCGTCATAGTTCTTCCATCCATGCTTAGTTCAATCTGAACATAGTTTTGTACTTGCACGGTATTAGTTTTAGCATCCGTCTGTATTCATAGATGCATCCCTTCTGCCTGAGATTTAATCCCAACCTGTATGTTCTTCCACTGTCATACTCTAGGTTTAGTAATATTTCACTTTTTTTGAACTGCTACAAATCCGTAAATATGGGCACAACTTCTGAAACTTGTTTGTTTAGTACTTAGCGAAATTCTCCCCCAATTCCAGATCTGTAGATGCCTTAGCCACTTTCCAGCCGACCTATATATAAATTGCTTAAGCCGCCAATAGTTGCCCAATTTTACTCATGACGATATAACCCACCAGCATCTCGCCGACTTTATCATATTGTGTATTTCCATTCTCCATAGCAGTCCATCTTTGCACACATGGTGACTTTTTAGTAGCAAGCTCCTCTTTTTTTTGTTTTAACTGTTGAACTGCTTATCACTGCAACGCTAACCCGCCAACTATTCACTCTCAGGCTTTTAGAGAAAAAATGACTAAGACCGTCACCTCATGCGATTGGGTCGTTTCCACTGTTATGGAACAATCTCTTAAAGAACATGTTGAAATGGGCGTCTTGCCAGCAAAAGATGTTATCCACTGGCGAGTCCCGGGGACGGAGGTTAGTCCTCAACCAAGGGAGGGCGAAGTCATAATCTTTGTTGATCACATTCTTCGTGGTTTCTCGCCGCCCGACTCAAAGTTCTTTCGCGATGTTCTGCACTTCTATCAACTTCACCCACAAGATATTGGCCCCAACTCCGTCTCCAATATCTGCCATTTTCAAGTTTTTTGTGAGGTGTATCTTCAAGAAGAGCCCAGCGTTGGTCTTTTCAGAGAGTACTATTATCTGAACCGCCAGGCCGAGATGACGGACGGACCCAGCCTTGAACTTGGTGAAATTTGAATTCAAAGACGAAGAGATGTTGTCTTTCCTGCGGCCACACTTTCCAGTCACCCCAAGGACTGGAATAAGACTTGGTTTTATTGCCAAGACACTTCTACGCCAAGTGAAAACCCTCTGTCGGGTTTCCACAACTGTCGGCTTAGCCCTAAACATCCACTCCCAGACCGAATCAGCGCTGCAGAATGGGTCAAGTATGGGCCTACCTTTTCAAAGATAAGGGCTTTACTAGCCAATGGCCTGGCCGGTGTTGATCTGGTCCGATGCTGGGTCTCTTGGAGGATCATGCCCTTGAGTTTCCGCCCTGGCTTAATGTGCAATTATACATGTGATGTGAAGACCCACATACTCGCCTTGAAGACCAGCAGATCAATGAGATGACAAAATAATTGCTCGTGGAATCCCTTGAAAACTGCAGTAAAACGGGTCTAAACCCCTTCTGCACTCTCAACCTGGCTCCTGACGTAAGTATTTCAAGCCATTTTTACTTTACTCATTATTCTACACATCCCTTATCACTTGTATTCTTCAGGCTGACTCTTCGTTCTGGAACAAGAAACTGCAGGATAAGCCGGCCAAAAATTCCAAAGCAAAATCCAAGACCACAAAATGGACCAAAGGGAAGAAGCAAGATGCTGAAGACTTATTTGCCCTTGACAATGAGTCGGAGATAGAACTCAACTCTCTTGGCTTTCTCTTTATGCAACTTATTGACACTGACCCCTCTCAGGATGATGCGGAGAATAGCCACACGGACGCAGCTGAGGTAACCATAATCTCCTCCGGCTCAGAACCTTTACCAAGTCAAAAATCTCGGCGGGTCTCTCGAAAAGTAAGATTTTCTCATCCCCTTGCTTATCGTGATCCCAATTTTCTTTTGAAGAAACAGCAACACAAAGCCAGGCATACAACCCGGAATAGCGGTGGTGGAGATCTTGCCCCCGGCTTACCCAACACACCGGTTCCTCGCAAACACCACAAAGAGGTGCCTCAAAATCCAATCTTCTCCTTTCCAAAGTCGGGTCTCATTCGTCAACCACTTAACCCATCCGACTCAAATTATCAGGGTACTTCTCACTCATCATCTAGCGACTCTACCGGAACCCAGTTCCCTACTTTCAAAATTGCCCATGGGTAAGAATATTTCACTTGCTTAGTTAACACCTTATGATGACATGCTCATATCCTTATGTCCCTTCATTTTAGTGGTGTAGCCAAGGAAGGCAAGAAATTGAAGACGGGCGGACCGTCAGAGGACCCCAAGGTGAACGAGCCGGAGAAGCAGGCGCCAATAGTCACAAAAAACTTCAAATCAGAATCCTGAGGACGCTACTAATGACCCGCCGCCAGAAGCTAATGACGCCACTGTGTATCCAATGAACACAGATGTTAATCCGCCAAGCCCTGCTAAGCCTGCCGAGGAAGCTGTTCTGGACAAGACTGCCAAAGATGTCCTCATTACTGGCACGGGTTACACAGAACCAGGAAACCCCACAATCTTGGCCAAGCATAGCGCCAAAGAAGAGCCGCCATCAGGAAATAAGCTGAAGCTGGACTTGGAAAGTTATGATGCTCTTGGCGCTGGTGATATTTACGTAGGCTACCTTCACTGTCTCCACACTAGCCATGATCTTGAAGCCGGCTTAGTGAACCTCATGAGGGAGCGTTATGAGGTATGGCTATTAAACCCTCTTCTCATGTATCCATTTAGCCGCCAATTCTAGAGGATAGAAACAATGGGAATATGCTATAGACTTACAAATATATTTCAGAGTGTAGTTCTCTTGGTAAATTTTACCTGTTAAGATCCAGTCATATAGCTCCCAAGGGCCGGCTTAGACTGACAAGTTGAGCCGGAACCTTTAGTGTACAAATTCCAAATATGTATCCCCCAAGGGCTGGCTTAGACTGACAAGTTGAGCCATGACTTCTAGCTTAAAAAAATCCAAATATGTAGCCCCCAAGGGTCGGCTTAAACTGACAAGTTGAGCCGGGACTTCTAGCTGAAAAGAATCCAAATATGTAGCCCCCAAGGGCCGGCTTAGACTGACAAGTTGAGCCGGGTCATAAGACTAAAAATGACCTACATTAACCCCCAAGTGCCAAGGATATTGTTCGCAATGTGCTTGGGACTTGTATTATTATTATTGAGGAAAATATGAATTCTGATCTATCATATCTGACCTTTTCCACAGGAAACTTTGTCTCTGAAGGATGTAGAGCTTGGCGACTTAGCCAAGAAGATTAAACATCAAGAAGCTGAGACTGTGAAAGCAGAAACAAAATTTCAGTTTGCCATGAAGGAGAATGAGAAGCTAAAGGCCAACTTTGCTAAAGAGAGATCCGCCCTTGAAACGGAGAAAGCAAATTTGCTGAAACATGCATAAGACGCAGAAGCCCAACTGAAGCCAACTGCTGATGAGCTGGCCGGTTTAAAGGGACATATTACTCACATAACAGCCGCCACCTTTGGTAAAATTCATATTCAGTTCCAACTCTGTTGTAATATCATGTTAAGCCGCCAAGCAATTCTCAATCTTCGTTATATGAATAGGCCCCAGAAGTGCTAGTCTTAGACAAGATATGCTGGTGAAGCTGAATGCCATCTATTCTTTCACAGAATAGCTATATAGTAGCGCTCTCCGCAGTTTGGTGGCGTTAGGAGGCAACCGAAAGCCGCCAAGTCACATTAAGGCTATGCTAGATCATTTCTCCACTCTTCCCAGCCAAATCAAAGAACATAGACTATCATCTGCCCGAGCCGGAGCCCCTGTTGCTCTTGGTCGTGCAAAAGCATGGGCCTCAGAACTTGACCCGATGGAGATAGCCACTGGGTGCCCCGAGTTCAAGGACAACAAGTCGCCTTTTGAGGAGAAGGACTTCAACCAGTGCATTCGTGAGATGCGGCCTGTGGCCTGCAAACTGGTGGAAGAGCTGGATCTGACCAACTATACTACGGCTTATGAAGAGAACATCAAGAAGACACCGCCGCCAACTTACAACCCTGTCAATCTCATTCTTCCTTGACGTAAGCACATCTTTCCTCCTGACCTTAATCATTCCCTTATTCTCAATGATAAAGCCAGTTTCGAAGCGTTAACCAGCATCGATTGGACAACGACTGGTCTCCAGATGATAGACGAGGAAGAAGAGCCGGTGTAGGATGACCCACAAACTTCAAAAATGCCAAGGGAAGAGTAGACAGTGATGATCGGGGCGGTTCTTAGGCCGGCTTATGGGAACACGCCTCTTTAAACATTTGTGGTCTGATATTTTTGTGAAAGCCTAGAGCTATGTCGTTGTAATAGGATAGCATAAAACAATAATCTGCCCTGTTATGCCTTCGCGCATATTTTTAAGATTGTGATTTGTGATCCGCCACTGTGTTTGCTCATAACATCATCATTCATATGGGTCACACCAGTACTTCATATTTCCTGCACACAAGTTAAACAACATATGCCTTGGCGGTTTAATCCAAGGAGGATAACAACCCCAATATAACAGTCTTCATAAAATTGACAGATACTAGAATAAAGGCCATCTAAGCTGAAACATATTGGCTACTTATACTATAAATCTAGGGCGGGTTACCAAACCCAAACCATACCTGTAGATTTGAACTATGGTGTCTTCTTGGTCATTAATATCCATAGCGGGTATCAACCCGAAGTCATGCA
Source organism: Aegilops longissima (assembly GCA_021605205.1). Taxonomy (NCBI): domain Eukaryota; kingdom Viridiplantae; phylum Streptophyta; class Magnoliopsida; order Poales; family Poaceae; genus Aegilops; species Aegilops longissima. Next base: position 383,243,993 of record CM038676.1, on the reverse strand, counting down.
ATATCATGATCTTGATTGCTTGGGACAAAAAAGTATCCTGGAGACTTAAAGTCCATAGCCAGGGCAGGTTACCAAACCCAAAAATACTCAAATATGAGTCATATAATCACATGTTCATGACCCAGATAGTAAAATATGTTTAAGAAACACAGATCAAAAAGATGCAAAAAATAAAACTTCAAAAAATCTCAAATAATGTGTGGCCGGCTTATCAAAGCACGAACACACAAGTTGGCTCACAGGGCCATGTGCTTTTAATGGCCGCACAAGCCTTTTTGCACTTAAGCCACATGATTGCTTTCAAAGGGTAGCAACAACCAATTGGTACTTAGACCGCATGATTGCTTTCAAAAGGCAACAACAGCCAATTGGCACTTAGACCACATGATTGCTTTCAAGAGGCAGCAACAGCCAATTGGTACTTAGACCACATGATTTCTTTTAAAAGGCAGCAACAACCATATTGGTACATAGACCACATGATTTATTTCAAAAGGCAACAACAACCATATTGGTACTTAGACCACATGATTGCTTTCAAAAGGCAGCAACAACCATATTGGTACTTAGACCACATGATTGCTTTCAAAAGGCAGCAACATCCATATTGGTACTTAGACCACATGATTTCTTTCAAAAGGCAACAACAGCCGGCTTATGATCAATCAATAAAGACTCAGATATTCAAAAATGAAACGGCAGATACCCCGTAATTCAGGGATGCCGGCTTTATTATATTAATCATAAAAACTATATACATTTGACGGAAGAATGTACAAAGGCAAGAACTGGCGGCTCAAGTATAGTACGGCCGAAGATGTGCAATGTTCCACGGACGGCAAGTCTCCTCCTATGACGTGCGAGAATCCTTATGCTCACGTATATCAGTGAGGTAATACGACCCGTTGTCCAGGTTTTCGCTGACCACAAAGGGCCCTTCCAAAGGTGGGGATAACTTGAGCATATCTTTTAGATCTTGGATGAGCCGGAGCACTAAGTCGCCTTCTTAAAACATCCGGGTCTTAACTCTGCGGCTATGATAGCGATGCAGATCTTATTGATATATCGCGGAATGAGCCGCCGCCAGATCTCGCTCCTCATCCAAAGCATCGAGCGCATTTTGACATGCTATTTCATTATCAGCTTCAACATAAGCCTCCACACGAGGCGAGTCATGACGGATATCGCTTGGAAGAACCGCCTCAACCCCATAAACCATGAAGAAAGGCATATATCCTGTTAAACTGTTGGGAGTGGTATTGATACTCCAAAGTACTAAGGGTAACTCCTCAACCCAACAACCCGGCGTCCGCAGTAAGGAACCATAAGCCGGGGCTTGATGCCTCTCAAAATTTCATGGTTTGCCCTCTCAGCTTGACTATGAGCCACAGAAGAGACGTCAAGATTGTTGACAAAACTCTTGCATAGCAACTTTAGACAGATTAGTGCCATTATCAGTTATGATACTATGAGGGTAACCAAAATGGAAGATCAACTTTTTAACAAACTGAACTGCCATTGCCGCGTCACACTTGCTGACCGACTTTGCTTCCATCCACTTGGTAAATTTGTCAAGCGCCACCAAGAGGTGGGTTTTCTTATCCTTAGACCTTTTGAAGGGTCCAACCATATCAAGCCCCCATATTGCAAATGGCCAAGTAATTGGAATCATCCTCAACTCTTGAGCTGGCACATGAGCACGTCGAGAAAATTTCTGACGATATCCTCTGCATCAACATGAGCCGTCAACCAATAAAACCATGACAAAAGGCTTTAGCCACCAGATATTTAGAGCCGGCATGATGACCACAATCACCTTCATGGATTTCTCTTAAAATCTCACGACCCTCTTCAGGAGAAACTGAAGGAAATATGCCCTAGAGGCAATAATAAAGTTGTTATTTTATATTTCCTTATATCATGATAAATGTTTATTATTCATGCTAGAATTGTATTAATCGGAAACTTGATACATGTGTGAATACATAGACAAAACAAAGTGTCCCTAGTATGCCTCTACTTGACTAGCTTGTTAATCAAAGATGGTTAAGTTTCCTAACTGTTGTCATTTGATGAACGGATCACATCATTAGGAGAATGATGTGATGGACAAGACCCATCCATTAGCTTAGCACTATGATCGTTTAGTTTACTACTACTGCTTTCTTCATGACTTATACATGTTCCTATGACTATGAGATTATGCAACTCCCGAATACCGGAGGAACACTTAGTGTGCTATTAAACGTCACAACGTAACTGGGTGATTATAAAGATGATCTACAGGTGTCTCCGATGGTGTTTGTTGAGTTGGAATAGATCAAGATTAGGATTTGTCACTCCGATTGTCGGAGAGGTATCTCTGGGCCCTCTCGGTAATGCACATCACTATAAGCCTTGCAGGCAATGTGACTAATGAGTTAGTTGTGGGATGATGCATTACAGAAAGAGTAAAGAGACTTGCCGGTAATGAGATTAAAGTAGGTATGGTGATACCGACGATCGAATCTCGGGCAAGTAACATACCGATGACAAAAGGAACAACGTAAGCGGTTTCACCGATAAAGATCTTCATAGAATATGTAGGAGCCAATATGAGCATCCAGGTTCCACTATTGGTTATTGACCGGAGATGAGTCTCAGCCATGTCTACATAGTTCTCGAACCTGTAGGGTCCGCACGCTTAATGTTCGATGACGATCGGTATTATGAGTTTATGTGTTTTGATGTACCAAAGGTTGTTTGGAGTCCCGGATGTGATCACGGACATGACGATGAGTCTCGAAATGGTCGAGACATAAAGATCGATATAACAGAAGGCTATGTTTGGACATCGGAATGGTTCCGGGTGAGTTCGGGCATTTACTGGAGTACTGGGTGGTTACCGGAACCCCCCGGGGAGTCAATGGGCCTTAGTGGGAGAGAGGAGGAGGCGGCTAGGTGGAGGGCGCACACCCCCAAGCCCAATCCGAATTGGGTGGGCCCCCCCTTCCTTCTCTCTTTCTCCCTCTTCCTTCTTCTCCTACTCCAACTAGGGAAAGGGGGGAAGCCTACTCCCACTGGGAGTAGGACTCCCCCTTGGGCGCGCCTTAGAGAGGGACGGCCCTCCCCTCCTCCACTCCTTTATATACTGAGGAAGGAGGCACCCCATAGACACACAAGTTATTCTTAGCCATGTGCGGTGCCCCCTCCACAGTTTTACACCTCGGTCATATCGTCATAGTGCTTAGGCGAAGCCCTGCGCCGGTAACTTCATGATCACCGTCACCATGCCATCGTGCTGATGAAACTCTCGCTCGGCCTCAACTGGATCAAGAGTTCGAGGGATGTCACCGAGCTGAACGTGTGCAGATCGCGGAGGTGCCGTGCGTTCGATACTTGGATCAGTTGGATCGCGAAGACGTTCGACAACATCAACCGCGTTACTTCTCTTCCGCTTTCGGTCTACGAGGGTACGTGGACACACTCTCCCCTCGTTGCTATGCATCTCCTAGATAGATCTTGCGTTATCGTAGGAATTTTTTGAAATACTGCGTTACCCAACAGTGGTATCAGAGCCAGGTCTATGCGTAGATGTTATGTAACATCCCAAATTTTCAATTTGGATGTTTATAAATAGATCATTCATATTCTTCCATGATTTATGCATTTTTCCCCATTTGTATTATTTGATTTTGATCCAAGGAATTTTGAGCAACACAAGGACCAAAACAGAGAGTTGGAAGTTTCCCTAAAACCCACTTCTGAAATTTCAAAGTTGGGATATGGATCAAATTTGATTTAACCAAAAATTCATTTTCATTATATCAAAAATAAAATAAAGAGAGAAGATAAAATGACTTCTTAAAAAACACAAGGAAAATATTGGAAATTGAATTTGGGATCAAAATATATTTGTTGGGTTTTATTTGCAATTTATTTTATTAGTTTAGCAAAATGTTTATTTTTAATTTTTTTGCTTTTTAGGCCGGATAAATTTTCACGAGGTCATATATAAGACCATATTATTATGTGAACATTTTCCTTCAGATCTAAATAATAATTCTGAGAGAGCGAACGTTTTATTTATTAATTATCTAGTCTAATATTGTTATTAGTTAAGATTTCTCTATGTCAGCCTATCTAGCCCATCTATCTCTTCTATTTTTTTTCTCATTTGCCCTTGGCCCAACTTCTCCCACTAAGGCCCATATCTTCCAGCCCAACAGATGGCCATCTTCCTCCTCTCATCGTTACAGAAACATGAACAGAGAGCAACAGCCATGGATGCCTGTACCTCGATCCCTCCCTTCCTCTCCCTCTCCCAACCGGTTCCCCTTACCTCCCTCGACTCCTCTCCTCCAGTAGTGCGCCTTAAGGCACCCTCTAATGACCATTAGAGCTTGAGGAAACTGCTGCTTCTACTACCGTCATTAACACCCATGAAACCGCTCGATTCCGACCTCCCCTGCTCCTATAAAAGGGTACCCTGACGAGAGCCTCGAAGCCACTCACTATCCCATCCGAAAAGCCCTCTCTGAACCTCCTCCTCTGCGACCAATTGCTCGTCGGAGTTCGGCAACTCCGGCGGCCGCTCCACGCCGTCACGGGACAAGCCCGAGCATGTGATCTTATCCAAAGGACTCCCCTTGTCGACCTCTTCGCCGTTCTGCTACTACTTGACGTTGGGGGCCTTTTTCCTCAACTCCGGCGACCTTTTCCCCCAACTCCGGCGACTAACTCCGGTGAGCACTGTGTAAATCCCGTAATTGTTTTTCAGAAAAATACTCAAACTTAGGAAATTCATATCTCCTAGACCGTAAATCCGAATTTGACAAATTTTATATCCCCGGATTCCATGAGACATCTAGTTTATTATAAAAATTCAAGATCTCAGTTTTTGGCAAGTTAAAGTTTAGTTCTGTTTTATATATTAAATTGAGTACTTTTGCTATATCTTCTAATATATAAATCATATAAAAATGTTTATTATATGAAAGTTCGACCTTAGGATATCACCTTTCTGTTGGAACTCATGGCATAATTTTTTCAGCAAGATTTAGTCATTGTTTTAACATCAACACCTTAATTTGACCTTCTCGATCATTGTTTAATAAATTTTGGCACGAACTTAAATCTCTTACATTGATCCCTAGAAAACCTCTCTGGTCACATGCCATCATCATACAAATTTGGACTTAGGAAATGTTACATAAATTTTTGTAACATAAACCTTATGGCATCAGCTCCATCTATCATTTTCATTGGACCCAAGTCAAATATTCCAATCAAATCCATTATAGACTTTGTCGTAGAACCTTGCCTCACAACTCTTCAAGCCGTGATCTTCACTTTAACCCAACCCTAGAACAAACCCTATATCATATTTTCATTCTAAATCTTATCTCAACCCGTAACCAAGTCCTAACAACTTATGTAGGAATGTTTTTTTATTTTTTTATTTTGTATTGTAATTTGAATATTTTATTTGGATCTTTATTTGGATGTTGTTGTGTATTAAAGTACTTTCTTATATCGTTAGATATATCGTACCGATAAGGAGAGACGACTCAATATAATATTTCATCTTCATCAACAGTACAAGGCAAGTTACATCTTGATCATGCCCTTTTATACCTATGTTTTATATATGCATTTAGTCCTTTGATGTAAGGTTTGCATGAATACGTTAGTTGGCTATATTATAAACCCAGTAGTGCAATGAGGTAGGTCTAAGCCTTTACTTCTTTATCACCAACGTTGTAGGGATTTTGCTATGCCATTGTAGACGGGGATTGGTATGTGAGATCATGAAAGTTACGAGTGAGATAATAATTAAGGGTAACCTTAAGGTGGCAACATTAACACACATCTGGGTGGATTGGTAAGGGGCACCCTGGAGAAACCAGTGGACTTGCCCGGGCACCCTGGAGAAACCAGTGGACTTGCCCAGCGGATCCCGGAGTACCCGTGTGATCACCCTATGGAATGCCACCCAGGCTCAAAGGGATTCATCAATTTTTCATGACTAGAAGCTTATCTGCACAGCCACAAGCTATTATGGGCTCTGGCTTAGTTGAGTATGTTGTGTGACCTCTTACCGTGGTAGACTAGCAGATGTAGTTATATATGTAGGTGTACCGGTCTACCCAGGGTTAAGAGGAACACTTGTAAAGACTATGTCTCGATCTTCCGATTCTCAAACACCAGGCAGTGCGAGGACTACAAAGGAGGTGATCGAGTCTTGTGGGGAAAAGTGTGCAAACCTCTGCAGAGTGTAAAACTAATGATTAGCCGTTTCCCCGGTTATGGACAATTTGAGCATTTGGAAAGTGGGAATTGAGCGTTAACCTCTGCAGAGTGTAAAACTAATGATTAGCCGTTTCCCCGGTTATGGACAATTTGAGCATTTGGAAAGTGGGAATTGAGCGTCTCATCACTCTTAATTAATTTAATGGGTTTTAATGAATTTGGGTATAGATTGAATGGAGCAACCATCTCAATCATATTATGATGAATTATGTAGTAACAATATAATATTATTTTTTTGATGATAGGGAAAAATCAGCTTTATGCAAATTAAATTTAGAACCATCCACCTGCCATATTGCATGTATAAATAGGACATTTATTCATCTCTTGTGGTGTGACTTGCCAGTACATTCAACGTACTGACCTACACGGCTGCAACATATTATGTTGCAGGTATTATCCGACGAGTAAGTGATACGATAGTATAACGCCCCGGATTCGATGCACCAGGTGTCTTTCAGTTATTCGTCGTTATTGCCATGTCATTTGCTTGCGTGTTGCATGTTGCCATGTCATCATCTGCATTTCATATGCATGTTTTTCAAAACTTGCATCTGTTCGGGTTCCTCCGGTCCTCTCCGTTGTCCGTCGGAGTCTAGACACACTCGCACGCGCCCGCGGCACCTCCGAAATATTATTTTATAAGTGGCATAAAAATGTTCTCGGAATGGGTTGCAACTTGTCGTGCGGTCTTATTATAGTGTGGACAGACCGCCTGCCAAGTTTCGTCGCATTCGGAGTCCATTTGATAGCCCAACCGTTAAACCTACAACCGCATTATAGTCGGTCTATCGTCGGACGTTTTCGGTCTTCGGAAACAGTTGCCGGGCTGCACTTCTCTTCTCTCCCCTCAGCCCAAGCCCTCTCCTCACAGCCTGCCTGCAGCCCACCTAAAACCCCCTCCGCTCCGGACCGCCAGATCGAGATCCGAGGGTCCGAAACCCCTCCAAAACCCCCCTAACCCTAACCCTGCCTATATAAGGAAGGCTAGTCCTTCCTAATCTGGAATCCTACCCCCCTCCTCCTCTTTTTCCGCGCCCCCAACCCGCAGCCACCACCTCCTCCCACCTCGGGGGCCGCGCCGCCGTTTTCCCCTCCAAATCCGGCGCCCCCAGCCTCCTCTCGCCACTTGGCGCCGTCTGAGTGGCTGCGCCGCCACTCAGCGCCGCTCCTGCCCACTCAAAGGCTGCCATGTCGCCCCTGCCTCCCTCCTCCTTCCGCAGGGCCCGCCGGAGCCCATCGCAGGCCCGCCCCGGGCCAGATCCGGGCCGGGACAAGCCCGCGCGAAGCCGCCGACAGCCAGCGCCCTCGCTCCCGTGCTCCGCCCCAGAGTTCCATCGCCTCCCGCGCTGCTGTCTCCCGCGCCGCCGGCGTGCCTCCCGCCGCCAAGCCCGCAGAGCGCACCCGCCGCTGCTCAACCTCCGCCGGTCAGCGCCGTGCCGAGCCGCCGCTCGTCGCTGCATGTCCCGCCTCGTCGCCGACGCCGACCTGCGCCGTGGCGCCGCACCCGCCGCCGGCCTCCTCTCGCCAGATCCGGCAGGGATGGCTGGATCTACCATCACCGCCGTCCTCCGGTCGCCCCGCCGCCGGAGCAGCCGCCCCGCGTCGCCGGAGTGGCGCCACCGCCCCTGCCTCCTCTGATCCAGGCGGGATCGAGGAGGAGGACGACCGCGTCGGCCCGGCCTTATGTGCCCGCGTGGGCCACCTCCCCTCTCCGACCCACCTCCGTCAGTGGCCCAACCCACCTCCTTGCCGGCCTGCTGCCTCCTCTACAACCTGGGCCGAAGCCCATGGTGAGAACCCGCCAAACCCTCGCCCAGGCGCAACATACCTATATGACACTCACCTGTTTTTTTCCTGAAGTCGACTAAGTCCCCAGATTTGCATATTATCATGCCATGTTTGTTGCATCATCTCTCTGCATCCGCAGCTCCCTTTCGTGCGTGTAATATGTCAAATTGTTCGCCTCGACGAGTAAATCATTTCATTCCATTGCATCATATTCATTTGAGTTCATCTTGATGCCTGAATCATCGTTGCAAGAGTGCTATATGATGTTAATCTGCTGAAACTGTTATAACTTGATGATTTGGCATTTTTGCCATTTTTGATGTGTGCACTCTATGAGCATGAGCTCTACATGTGTTTTGATCTATGCCATGCCATCTTTACAGGGGTGCTTGCCATGTATTTTTGTGAGTTGTGTAGTGAGTGCATCAAGATTGTTAAGTAGGGTACTTGTTGTTACTGTTTTGCTTGTCTGAATCTGTTATTTCATGATGCTATGTTAACCTGCTTCTACAAGTCATTCTATGCATAATCTGGAGATGTTCACTAAGGATGTTTTGGTATACATGTCTTGCTCTATCCATCCATGCCCTTTTTTGCAATTATAGTCTGCTGTAGCTTGTTGTAATCTTGCTCCAAAGTTGCTATATAATGTTGCTGTCAGCCTGTTAACATTAAGTTCAGTTGTTGCCATGATTGTTGTTAGTGATCCATGCACCCTATGAACTTGCTCTTGCCATGCTTAGCTTAATAAACATGCCTCCTTACTGTTGGTTGCCTTGCCATGCCATGTATTGCTCTGTGGTGAGTGGTTCAAGCTCACCAACATGTCTACTTATTGTTGTTCCTGCCATGTATGAATCTGTAATATAACTTGCCATGTTTACATGGGTGCCATCATATTTTCTGTGCCCTTTTGGCTCATGGTCAGTAAGGGACATTTGTTCTATGCAATTAGTATATTCATTCCATGCCTTTGTTTGCCATGATAAGTTCCTGTAGCATGTTGTTTGATAGCTCTAAACATTGCAACCTGATGTTATTTCCTGATAAGTCTGAAACTGTTATTATTTGCAATCTTGCCATGTGTTTTTGAGCATGTTCTAGTGATTTCTGGAGATAGCTCAGTGTTCATGTTTTGTCATGCTTTACCTGTACATCATTCCCATGCCTTTTTTTATCATGTTGAGATTCTGTAGAATGTTGTTTTGATGCTTGCAATATGCCTACTTGCTGTCTTGGACAGATTGTTGCTATAACTTGTATTGTGTGTATGTGTTGAACCGTTGCTCCGTTTTGAGTGTGCTCTATATGAAACTTGCTTGATTTTGCATGTTGTCTCATCTTATCATGTTGCATCCATGTTTTGAGGTGTTTGCTTGATGTTTGTATGCATTTTGCATCAATGCCATGTTTAACTTGTTTTGCTCATATCTTCTAGGCCGTAGCTCCGAATTAAATGAACTTTATATGTAACTTGACTAGAATTTCGTGTAGATTATCGTGGTGCATCTTAACTTGCTGTTTAAAAACTTGAACATAAGGTTTATTCAGATCTGGACCAATTTCGAAATTTGCATATGAGGACTTACCGGAATTGTTCTATGTTGTTTCCGGCCTCATTTAAACTTGCTTTGATGTGTTGGTCTTGTAGGCATCATCTTTTGCCATGAGTAGCTTCATGTAGCCTTGTCATGCATCATGCTTGTTGTGCATCATGTCTTGTCTATGTGTGGTGTGTTTACCATGTTGTGTGCTTCTTCTTGTTAGTTCCGCTTGTTATGATCGTGAGGATTCGTTCGTCTCACGCTTGGTTAAATCTTCGTGGCTTCATCTTCTTCATGGACTTGTTCTTCTTCCTAGAGGGATTTCAGGCAAGATGACCGTCACCTTGGATCTCATTACTATCATTGCTATGCTAGTTGCTTCGTTCTATCGCTATGCTGCGTGACCTACCACTTGTTGCTCAAGCCTCCCAAATTGCCATGAACCTCTAACCTTTGACACCCTTCCTAGCAAACCGTTGTTTGGCTATGTTACCGCTTTGCTCAGCCCCTCTTATAGCGTTGCTAGTTGCAGGTGAAGATGAAGATTGCTCCATGTTGAATTCTGTTATGTTGGGATATCACAATATCTCTTATCTAATTAATGCATCTATATACTTGGTAAAGGGTGGAAGGCTCGGCCTTATGCCTGGTGTTTTGTTCCACTCTTGCCTCCCTAGTTTCCGTCATATCGGTATTATGTTCCCGAATTTTGCGTCCCTAACGCGGTCGGGTGATTTATGGGACCCCCTTGACAGTTCGCTTTGAATAAGACTCCTCCAGCAAGGCCCAACCTTGGTTTTACCATTTGCCTCACCACCCCCTACTTTTCCCTTGGGAGTCGCTCTCGAGGGTCATCTTTATTTAGCCCCCGGCCGTGCTTCTCTAAGTGCTGGTTCGAACCGAGCCGCTTCTTGGGCCACCACGGGAAACTCGAGGCTTGGTTTTACTCAGAGTCTGTCTCATTCGGTGTTGCCACGAGAACGAGATATGTGCAGCTCCTATCGGGATTGTCGGCGATCGGGCGGCTTTGCTGGTCTTGTTTTATTCTTTGTCGAAATTTCTTGTAGCCGGATTCCGAGACTGATCGGTCTTCCCGGGAGAAGGAATATCCTTCGTTGATCGCGAGAGCTTATCATGGGCTTGTTGGGACACCCTGCAGGTTTAAACTTTCAAAGCCGTGCCTGCGGTTATGTGGCAGATGGGAATTTGTTAATATCCGGTTGTAGCAAACTTGAAGCAAACTCTTCTAAAATACACCAACCATGTGCGTAACCGTGAGTGTCTCTTTTCGGGGTTGATCGAGAGGAGAACACGGTTTCTGGGTTATGTCTGACGTAAGTAGGAGTTCAGGATCACTTCTTGATCATTGCTAGCTTCACGACCGTTCCTTTGTTTCTCTTCTCGCTCTCATTTGCGTATGTTAGCCACCATATATGCTTAGCCGCTGCTGCAACCTCACCACTTTATCCCTTCCTTTCCCATTAAGCTTTGCTAGTCTTGATACCCATGGTAAATGGGATTGCTGAGTCCTCGTGGCTCACAGATTACTACACCAACAGTTGCAGGTACAGGTTTGCGATGATCATGACGCGAGAGCGATGTTTGCTTGTTTTGGAGTCCTTCTTCTTCTTCGTCGATCAGGGGATAGGTTCCAGGTCGGCAGCCTGGGCTAGCAGGGTGGATATTGTTTGAGTTTCTGTTTATGTTTCATCCGTAGTCAGATGTTGATCTTGTATGTCGTATTGTTGTATTCATGTGGCATTGTATGTATTGGATGTATCCCCATCTATTATGTAATGTTGACGTAATGATATCCACCTTGCAAAAGCGTCTTCAAGATGCGCTTCTATCCTTGGTGGGACCATCGAGTTCCTTTAGGATAGGGTCGCTTCTTGGGCGTGACAGATAGGGTTACGGTCTGCACTCAACTTGCCGATGGCATTGATGGGACTCCACACCCGTTTGCCTGTTTCCACTCAGATTCTTAAGGTATATATCAGTTTTTTTGTTGTTACTTATACATGTGATTGCACTTTGATATATACATTGATGTACTGTGTGTGCTAGCATACCGATCCGAGGATAGCATGCATAACACGAGACTTGACCGTCTCGAGGTCAGTCGCTCTGTAAATGGTATCGGAGCACATGTTGAGTGTAGGACGTGGCCCTAGGAAATGACTTAGTACCAGCAAGACCTCGAGAGAACAATTTTTGCCTTGGAATTTTCCCTCATCTTTTGAACCCTTGACCAAAACTCTTCTTATTTCCAAATTTTAGATGGAGAATTTCACCCGAACACCAGAGAGCACTACAAGGACGTTCTTTGTGGTCCAACCCTCATGGTCTTGGTCGACCGCTGAAGTTGCGTACACCGGAGATCAAGGTGAACAAGAGACGAACCGGAACATGGGGCATTAAGACTCGAGTTTTTGGACGTCAAGGAGACCCCAAGAAAGGAGACGTCACATATGAGATGATAGCCCGCAACATGGATATGGGCATCAACACTGCCATTCAGGATGCAATTGCACGCCTGTGCTATCGTCATCGTAATGAGCTAAGCAAGAATAGTTTTGGAAAGCTTGGATGGCAGAAAGCTGGTGGAGCACATATCTTACTGACGAAGGAGCAAAAGATGAAGTTTTCACCTCTGACGGTGTATAACCAAGACTTGGAGCATTACATCAAGAACCTCCAGATGGACCTTCTCAAAGTCTTATTCGATAAGGAAGCACTGCATGAAGAACTCAAGGCCCAGAAGCTGGAGGTAACCAAGCATGCGGAGGAAGACCTTGAAGTTCGGAAACTTCGTCAGGAACTGGAGAACAGCAGGACCATAGCTCGTACCAAAGATGTTGAGATCCAGAAGCTCAAGAATCAACTCCAAGACATACTGGGACGCCACAGGAAATTCCGTCTCGACAGAGATTATCTGGTTGAAGAACTGCAGAATATCCAACACAAGCAGAAGAAGCCCCGTGGAGACCAGAACCAAGATCTGGAGAAGTTAGTTTAGTAGTAGACCACCATGAAAAAAATAAGTTTGAACGATTACGATTTGAGTATCTGACCATACCAACTTATGTGGGTGGCAGTACTATATTAATGTTTGATTGAGTGAATGTGTGAATCATGATTGACTTGTGCGATGTGTGTATCTCTCTATTCCTCCAACTCTATCTCATCTCAAAAACCTTGGACCCAATAGATGATGAATGAAGATGGACTCAAATTCTCGGGACCCAAGACTCAGTTGGAGACCGAGCAATGGATTCGTAACATGGAGAATCACATGAGGATCAACCTTGTTGAAAGAAAGGATGAAGTACCATACGCTCTTCAATACTTTGAAGGAAGTGCCGCAACATGGTGGAAAATGCATCAAGCCATACAAGGATGGAATGGAGCAAAGACTTGGGAAGAATTCAAGACGACTCTTCTAAGGTCTTGTCTTACCCGGAAGCCCTACGATAGTAAGATGATGAAGAAACCTTGTGCATGTAAGATTTGCGGAGAAATTGGACACACCCATAAATAACACAAGGACGGATGCCCACATTGTGAAGAAAATCACCCAGCCGGAGAATGCCCAACCTGGCAGGTTACATGTTTCTTATGTGAAGGAACGGATCACTACCCTGCTCAGTGTCACATTTATCCCGTGGTACAACAGACTACCCGGAAGCAAAAGGAAGGAATGAAGGAAACCCTCCGAGAAGGTATGAAAGAACCTGTGACGAAGGACGATGTTGAAGACCCTAATGGAGAAGGCCTAACCAGATTTTATTCCAAAGCCTGCTATTCATGTGGAGAAAAAGGACACTTCTCACAGTATTGCACCAAGGAAAGAAAAGAGAATCCAGAATACTTCCCGATAGAAGAAGTGGAATTTGATCCACATGAAATAGAAGCCCTGATCGGTACGAAGAAGTCCCCGAAGAGGAAACGAATACCTCCCCAGAGTAACCTAATATCTGCAGAGAAGGACCTGAGTCATATCATATGTTTCAGGTGCAAGAACTCATGGCACTACTACCATGAATGTTCGGACAAGAAGCCAAGAACCCAAGGAGTCCAGAAAATCACAAGGAAGCCTCGAGACAAGTCAGAAGCCATTTGTTTTCGCTGCAAGGAAGCAGGACATCATGCTAGGGAATGTTCGGATCAAAAGAAAGCTAAAACTGAGTAGTCGAGATTATGATATCAGTAATAAGTAGTAGGAAGCAATTTTATTTTTATGAGTAGGTTGAGTTGACCTATGTAATGGAAGTCTTGGGGAATGTAATATTTCATGAATCAATAAAGTTGAATCATCAGTGCCATGTTGAATTGTAAGAGTTGCCACTCTCTTAGATTTTGACCATTTTCAAGGATATGAGAAATATGGTCTATGGATGAATTAGTAAATTCATTTTAAGTGTGGTAGTATTTCGTAAAACCACAGGGTCAAAGGAGAAAGAAACGTGTTGTTCATGCCGATCCGTAGAAAGGAGCTGGACAAAAATAAGTTGCAGTTTGATTTTGTTATGTTGGTTACCACAAGGAGATGAAGGAAATGAAGTAGTCTGAGAATTACCTAAGAATATGGATCAGTAGAAACTCCAAGGATGAGTAAAAGCTATACAAGTGTTCAAGTGGGCCGTAACCCACAGGCCCAGGATTTACCGAGGTACAAGAACAATCTTGTTGAAGGAAGAATTATGAAGGAGCCATGCAACGTCTGCCGATGAAGTTATAGCTATTCCATAGGAGGATACGTAAAACCAAAGGGTGAAACGATAGTTGTTTCTGTTTGGCTTGCAGAATCGATGGATTTATCCAAACCCAGTTCGTGGACAAGAGAAATCTGCAATGCCTGTGAGGATGCCCGAGTGTTAGAATGCGAGATTCACTAAACCTTATACAGGGTAATGATTTGGGTGCGACATGGCTTGGCCACCATGACGACTTACTCTTATCATTTGCTCTTGTTATTTGGAATGGTAAATCTGAGTGACTTACCCATAGTAAAGTGCCGACGCCCGTTGAAGCCTTGCTTAAGCCATAGAATGGTATGATGAGGAACCCATGTACATGGCAGCAGTTGCCAATCGTAGGTTACACGGTGAGAATGAAGCCAAGACCCATTTCTTGCAAGGAACCAATAATGGCAGACCTCCATGAGATTTTTTGATAGTTATTTAGCATTGGCACTAAACCTGTCAGATGAGAAGATACAGTCTTGGAAGAATTTTATTTTGATGCAAAGACCCATGATATTGAAGGAAATGTTATGCCTCTAAAGTATCAATGAAGGAGTTATTACAAGAAATTTGAGGAGAAATGTGTTGTCAACACTATAGAGGTGGTGCATGAGTTTATTTTAAGTGTGTTAGCAGCCGAGACCTTCATGATGATCAACGGAATTGCAAGGAGACTCCAACCCTAACCTTTTCTTTCTAGCCTTTCTGAATCTCGAGGACGAGATTCATTTTAAGTGTGGTAGAATTGTAACATCCCAAATTTTCAATTTGGATGTTTATAAATAGATCATTCATATGCATCCATGATTTATGCATTTTTTCCCCATGTGTATTATTTGATTTTGATCCAAGGAATTTTGAGCAACTCAAGGACCAAAACAGAGAGTTGGAAGTTTCCCTAAAACCCACTTCTGAAATTTCAAAGTTGGGATATGGATCAAATTTGATTTAACCAAAAATTCATTTCCATTATATCAAAAATAAAATAAAGAGAGAAGATAAAATGACTTCTTCAAAAACACAAGGAAAATATTGAAAATTGAATTTGGGATCAAAATATATTTGTTGGGTTTTATTTGCAATTTATTTTATTAGTTTAGCAAAATGTTTATTTTAAAAAAATTTTTTTAGGCGGATAAATTTTCACAAGGTCATATATAAGACCATATTATTATGTGAACATTTTCCTTCAGATCTAAATAATAATTACGAGAGAGCGAACGTTTTATTTATTGATTATCTAGTCTAATATTGTTATTAGTTAAGATTTCTCTCTGTCACCCTATCTAGCCCATCTATCTCTTCTATTTTTTTCTCCTTTGCCCTTGGCCCAACTTCTCCCACTAAGGCCCGTATCTTCCAGCCCAACAGATGGCCATCTTCCTCCTCTCATCATTACAGAACATGAACAGAGAGCAACAACCATGGACGCCTGTACCTCGATCCCTCCTTCCTCTCCTCTCCCAACTCAATAACTGCCGAACGGTTCCCTTACCTCCCTCGACTCCTCTCCTCCAAGAGTGCGCTTAAGGCACCCTCTAATGACCATTAGAGGTTGAGGAAACTGCTGCTTCTACTACCGTCATTAACACCCATGAAACCGCTCGATTCCGACCTCCCCTGCTCCTATAAAAGGGTACCCTGACGAGAGCCTCGAAGCCACTCACTATCACATCCGAAAAGCCCACTCTGAACCTCCTCCTCTACGACCAATTGCTCGTCGGAGTTCGGCAACTCCGGCGGCCGCTCCACGCCGTCATGGGACAAGTCCGAGCCTGTGATCTTATCCAAAGGACTCCCCTTGTCGACCTCTTCGCCGTTCTGCTACTACTTGACGTTGGGGGCCTTTTTCCTCAACTCCAGCGACTTTTTTCCCCAACTCCGGCGACTAACTCCGGTGAGCACTGTGTAAATCCCGTAATTGTTTTTCAGAAAAATACTCAAACTTAGGAAATTCATATCTCCTAGACCGTAAGTCCGAATTTGACAAATTTTATATCTCCGGATTCCCTGAGACATCTAGTTTATTATAAAAATTCGAGATCTCAGTTATTGGCAAGTTAAAGTTTAGTTCTGTTTTATATATTAAATTGAGTACTTTTTCTATATTTTCTAATCTATAAATCATATAAAAATGTTTATTATATGAAAGTTCGACCTTAGGATATCACCTTTCTGTTGGAACTCATGGCATAATTTTTTTCAGCAAGATTTAGTCATTGTTTTAACATCAACACCTTAATTTGACCTTCTCGATCATTGTTTAATAAATTTTGGCACGAAGTTAAATCTCTTAGATTGATCCCTAGAAAACCTCTCTGGTCTCATGCCATCATCATACAAATTTGGACTTAGGAAATGTTACATAAATTTTTGTAACATAAACCTTATGGCATCAACTCCATCTATCATTTTCATTGGACCCAAGTCAAATATTCCAATCAAACCCATTATAGACTTTGTCGTAGAACCTTGCCTCACAACTCTTCAAGCCGTGATCTTCACTTTGACCCAACCCTAGAACAAACCCTATATCATATTTTCATTCTAAATCTTATCTCAACCCGTAACCAAGTCCTAACAACTCATGTAGGAATGTTTTTATTTTTATTTTTTTATTTTGTATTGTAATTGAATATTTTATTTGGATCTTTATTTGGATGTTGTTGTGTGTTAAAGTACTTTCTTCTATCGTTAGATATATCGTACCGATAAGGAGAGACGACTCAATATAATATTTCATCTTCATCAACAGTACAAGGCAAGTTACATCTTGATCATGCCCTTTTATACCTATGTTTTATATATGCATTTAGTCCTTTGATGTAAGGTTTGCATGAATATGTTAGTTGGCTATATTATAAACCCAGTAGTGCAATGAGGTAGGTCTAAGCCTTTATTTCCTTATCGCCAACATTGTAGGGATTTTGCTATGCCATTGTAGACGGGGATTGGTATGTGAGATCATGAAAGTTGCGAGTGAGATAATAATTAAGGGTAACCTTAAGGTAGCAACATTAACACACATCTGGGTGGATTGATAAGGGGCACCCTAGAGAGACCAGTGGACTTTCCCGGGCACCCTGGAGAAACCAGTGGACTTTCCCAGGGGATCCCGGAGTACCCGTGTGATCACCCTACGGACTGCCACCCAGGCTCAAAGGGATTCATCAATTTTTCATGACTTGAAGCTTATCTGCACAGCCACAAGCTATTATGGGCTCTGGCTTAGTTGAGTATGTTGTGTGACCTCTTACCGTGGTAGACTAGCAGATGTAGTTATATATGTAGGTGTACCGGTCTACCCAGGCTTAAGAGGGAACACTTCAGAAATACTATGTCTCGATTTTCCGATTCTCAAACACCAGGCAGTGCGAGGACTACAAAGGAGGTGATCGAGTCTTGTGGGGAAAAGTGTGCAAACCTCTGCAGAGTGTAAAACTAATCGATTAGCCGTGTCCCCAGTTATGGACAATTTGAGCATTTGGAAAGTGGGAATAGAGCGATCTCATTACTCTTAATTAATTTAATGGGTTTTAATGAATTTGGGTATAGATTGAATGGAGCAACCATCTCAATCATATTATGATGAATTATGTAGTAACAATATAATATATTTTTTGATGATAGGGAAAGATCAGCTTTATGCAAATTAAATTTAGAACCATCCACCAGCCATATTGCATGTATAAATAGGACATTTATTCATCTCTTGTGGTGTGACTTGCCAGTACATTCAACGTACTGACCTACACGGCTGCAACATATTATGTTGCAGGTATTATCCGACGAGTAAGTGATACGGCAGGGTTAAGGTCTGCACTCAACTTGCCGATGGCGTTGATGGGACTCCACACCCGTTTGCCTGTTTCCGCTCAGATTCTTAAGGTATATATCAGTTTTTTTGTTACTTATACATGTGATTGTACTTTGATATATACATTGATGTACTGTGTGTGCTAGCATACCGATCTAGGGATAGCACAGACACACAGAGAGTTGACCGTCTGAGGTCAGGTCGCTACATGTTATATGCACGAGTAGAACACAAAGAGTTGTGGGCGATAATGGTCACACTGCTTACCAGCATGTCATACTTTGATACAGCGGTATTGTTGGATGAAGAGGCCCAGACCAACAATACATGACCGTGTTCATGAGTCTGGTTCTACCGCCGTGCTTCGCACACAGGTGGCTAGTGGGTGTCTGTTTCTCCAACTTTAGTTGAATCGAGTGTGACTATGCCTGGTCCTTGTTGAAGGTTAAAATAGCACACTTGACGAAAAATCGTTGTGGTTTTGATGCGTAGGTAAGAACGGTTCTTGCTAAGCCCGTAGCAGCCACGTAAAACTTGTAACAACAAAGTAGAGGACGTCTAACTTGTTTTTGCAGGGCATGTTGTGATGTGATATGGACAAGACGTGATGAGATATAAATTGTTGTATGAGATGATCATGTTTTGTTAAAGTTATCGGCAACTGGCATGTAACGCCCTCGATGCGGCTATATCTCCCACGTGTCGAAGCACGACTTAGAGGCATAACCGCATTGAAAGCAATGTCGCAAGTGAGGTAATCTTCACACAACCCATGTAATACATAAGGGAAAAGATACATAGTTGGCTTACAGTCGCCACTTCACACAATAAATAAATAAACATCCATCATCCAGATTACACTCAAGGTCCGACTACGGAACCAAAATAAAAGAAGATACCCCAAATGCTACACAGATCCCGATCGTCCCAACTGGCTCCACTACTGATCATCGGGAAAAGACACATAGTAACGACCACGTTCCTCGTCGAACTCCCACTTGAGCTCGGTTCGTCACCTGCCTTGGCATCGTCGGCACACTGCAACTGTTTTGGTAGAATCTGTGAGTCACGGGACTCAGCAATCAAACACCAGCGAGATCAAGACTATTTAAGCTTATAGGAAGGACAGAGTTGTGAGGTGGAGCTGCAGCAGCGACTAGCATATATGGTGGCTACATTCGCAAAAGAAGCGAGAAGAGAAGCAAGGCACGGTCGTGAAGCTAGTAGCGATCAAGAAGTGATCTGAACTACTTCGTCAAACATAACTCCAACACCGTGTTCACTTCCGGACTCCGCCGAGAAGAGACCATCACAGTTACACACGCGGTTGATGTGTATTTTAATTAAGGTCAACCGGGTTTTCTACAACGGACATTAACAAATTCCCATCTGCCTCATAACATGGGCACGGCTTTGAAAGATATTACCTGCGGGGTGTCCCAACAGCCCATTATAAGCTCTCACGGTCAGCGAAGGATATTCCTTCTACTGGGAAGACCCGATCGATCTCGGAATCCCGGACTACAAGACATTTCGACAGCAATAAAACAAGACCAGCAAAGCCTCCCGATTGTGCCGACAAATCCCGATAGGAGCTGCACATATCTCGTTCTCAGGGCACATCCGGATAGGTCAGCCTACGAGTAAAACCAAGCCTCTAGTTGCCCGTGGTGGCCCCGCGGTCTGCTAGTTTGGACCAACACTCGAAGGAGCACTGGTCGGGGGGTTAAAATAAAGATGACCCTCGGGCTCATGAAAACCGGGGAAAAAGGCTTAGGTGGCAAATGGTAAAACCAATGTTGGGCCTTCTTTGGAGGAGTCTTATTCAAAGCGAACTGTCAAGGGGTTCCATAAATCACCCAACCGTGTAAGGAACGCGAAATCAAGGAACATAACCCGGTATGACCGAAACTAGGGTGGCAAGAGTGGAACAAAACACGGGCATAAGGCCGAGCCTTCCACCCTTTACCAAGTATATATATGCATTAATTATAGCAGATATATTGTGATATCCCCAACAAGTAAACATGTTCCAACAAGGAACAACATCTCCATGTTCAACAAGGAACAAACTTCATCTTCACCGCAACTAGCAACGCTATAAGAGGGCTGAGCAAAGCGGTAACATAGCCAAACAACGGTTTGCTAGGAAAGGATGGTTAGGGCTTGACATGGCAATATGGGAGGCATGATAAGCAAGTGATAGGCATCATAGCATAGGCATAGCAAAAAGCGAGCATCTAGCAAGCAAAGATAGAAGTGATTTCGAGGTATGGTCATCTTTGCGCAAAGTTCTCGAGTTGTCGAAAGCTTGATCTCGTAAGCGTTCTCAACAGGTTCCTCGTTCACGTACTCGTCTCCCGGCTCTACCAAAAGCAAGAACACAAACAAAGGAACCACAATAAATCACGGTGCAACGCACAAGCAACATGATGCAAAACATGACATGATATGCGAGATGTGATATGCAATGCGTATGCGTGCTCCGGAAGGAAAATGATGAACCAGGCATCAACTTGGCAAACCAAGTATGCCGCTGGAAAGATGAGATGATTTCGGTTGAAATCGATATAAAGATCACCGGAATCGGATGCACGGTTTGCAAATGACAATCAAAACAAGAATGGCACAAATCTGCCATTTACAACATGATGCCACATAGCAAGCAACAAGAAATTAAGCTACTGCACCCAAATGTAGCAACATAGCATATGGCAGTGATCTACTCAAGATGCTTGACAAAAGATGAACACTGAGCTACGGCTAAATCACATCATAACAGGTCCGAAAAAGCATGGCAAAAGTGCAAAACATATCAGCTTCACAGACTTAGAGAAAATACTGAACATGGCAGAATCAGCATCAGGAAGCAATGTTCAGAGCAAGCAAACAACATGCTACAGGAACTTATAATAGCAAAACAAGGCATGGCATGAATCTACTCAAAGCATAGAACAAAAGTCCCTTACTGACCATGAGCCAAAAGGGATCAGAAAATCCAATAGCACCCATATCAATATAGCAAGTTTCGTTAACAGATTCAGCAACAGGGCATGACAAAAACAGATAACAAGTAGGCATGTTTAAGAGCTTGATGCACTCACTACAGAGCATTTCATGATAATCTAAGCATACATACATCAAGAAGACATGGCATAGAAGATATACATGGCAAGAACAACATCATAGAATACACGGATCAACTACAACAACCTTGGCAAAATTGAATAACATGTAAACAATCTGCCAGGAAACATTTTATAGCAAAAGTATAGCTCGATTGACTCAAGCTATGGCATTCCATAATTGCAAACAAGGGCATGGATGGATAGAGCATAACCATATGTTCAAAACATCCTTACTGAAGTATCTCAAAATATGCATGGATCTCTCGGTAGCATCAAGTTAACATGGCATAAAAATATCAGCAAAACAGGGGCTGAAATCAGCAAAATCATGAGGCCTAGTTTGCATGCTTGTGCTAGTCACCACAGAGATCACAAAAATACATGGCATACACCCCTGGAAAGATGGCATGGCATATTACAAAACACATGTAGGACTCAAGTTCATAGGATGCACACATCAATCATGGCAAAAATGACAAAAGTGCATGTTTTGATAATAATCTGAAACTAACATCACATAGCCCTCTTCTAACAGAATTTCGGGCATCAAGATGAGCTCAAATGAAAATGATGCAATGAGATGAAATGATCTACTCATCTAGACGAACAATACGGTATGCTATACGTCCCAAATGGAGCCACGGTTACATAGTTATGGCATGATGAAAATGCAACAAATTAATCACAGAATAAAGACTTGGGCGATTTCGGGGGGAGGAGAAAGTCAACCGAGGTGGATCTCGATCAGATCCGGCTCTGGGCAGGGTTCGCCGGGCGGGGCTTCGGGGCCGAGGAGGAGAGAAGGAGAGGCGGGGGAGGAAGCCAGGCGCCTCGGGGGGGTGGCTTGGATGGCGGCAGTGGGCAGCGGCGGCGAGCGGCGAGGCGGAGGGCCAGCTGGCGGCGGCGGGGCGGGCGGCGCGGGGCTTGGGCAGGCAGGCATGGCAGGCAGGCCTTGGCGAGGAGGAGGGGGAGGGCCAGCACAGGCGCCCAGGCATGGCGGGCGGCGGCGCGGCGGCGCGTGGCAGCCCGCGATTCGTCCGGGGCGTGGTGGCGGATGTGTCCGACTCGCCGGACGTGTCGGCGGGCGCGGAGGGGAATTTCGCTAGGTTTAGGGGGAATTGATCCGGATTTGGGGAGGAGGCATATTTATAGGTAGAAGGAGCTAGGAAGCTCCAAATGAGGTGTAGTTTTCGCCCACGATCGTGATCCGACGACGGAGAGCATGGAAGTGACTTAGATGGGTTATTGGGCTGTTTTGGAGGGTGTTGGGCTGCAACTTAAAAGAGGCCTTTGCGAGAGCGCGGTTAACCGTTGGAGTACCAAGCGAGCTCCAAATGACCGAAACTTGACGGTGGTCTACGGTGGTGTACCAAGGCCACTTGACAAACCTCGGTCCATTCGAGAAAGTTTAGTACCGCTCACGGAAAAAGCGTAAAAGGGGCGCCGGGAACATAGGAGTGCGGATTGCAAAGCGGACAACGGGAAAATGCTCGGAATCATGAGGCGAACACGTATGCAAATGAGATGCACATGATGACATGATATGAAATGCATGACATGGACAAAATGCAAAAATGAAGAAAACCCAACCACGGAGGAATATCATATCACAATGCGAAAATGGCAAGAGTTGGAGTTACAAATATGGAAAGTTACATCCGGGTGTTACAACACTCCACCACTACAAGAGGATCTCGTCCGAGATCTAGGACTGAAAGAACTCCGGATATTCGAACGGAGGTGATCCTCGCGCTCCCGGTGGCTTCTCGGTCGGAATGGTGTGACCACTTCACTTTCAGGAATTTGATTGACTTGTTGCGAGTCTTGCGCTCGGTTTCTTCAAGAATAGCAGCGGGTGCTCATGATAAGAGATCTTCTTGAAGGTCAATTTCTTGAAGTTGATAGTGCATTCAGAGTCTTGAAGCACTTGCGAAGCTGTGACACGTGAAACACATCGTGCGTTCGCGAAGTTGGATGGAAGCTCAAGTTGATAGGCGAGATCGCCTCTTTTGCCAATGATCTTGAAAGGACCCACGTATCTAGGGGCAAGCTTCCCTTTGATACCGAGCGGCGAGTGCCTTTCATTGGAGACGCGGAGGTAGACATGGTCTCCGATTTCAAAAGCCACATCACGGTGCTTGTCATCATAATAGCTCTTCTGGCGCGATTATGCGGCTTTGAGATTCTCACGAATGACTTTGCACATTTCTTGACACGTGATCAAGTCATTGCCAAGAAGTTGGCGTTCACCTGTCTCGGACCAATTGAGAGATCGGCACTTTACGCCATAGAGAATTTCGAATGGGGCCTTGCCGAACTCGCTTGGAAGCTGTTGTTGTAGGAGAACTTCGGCATATGGAAGACAATCTTCCCATTTCATACGAAGGAAATGACACAAGCCACGAGCATATCTTCAAGGATTTGATTGACTCGCTCGACTTGGCCACTTGTTTGAGGATGGAAAGCTGTCTTTGAAAGCGAATGTTGGTGCCCATGGCCTTCTGAAAAGAATCCCAAAACTTGGAGGTAAAGATGCTGCCACGGTCTGAAGAGATCACTTGTGGAATGCCGTGCAAGGAGACAATCCTGGAGGTGTATAGCTCTGCCAACTGAGCTGCTGTGATAGATTCTTTGATAGGAAGAAAATGAGCCACTTTAGTAAGCTTGTCAATGACAACGAAGATAGCATCATTTCCACGCTTGGACTTTGGAAATCCAGTCACGAAGTCCATCTCGATATGATCAAACTTCCATTCTGGAATAGCAAGAGGTTGGAGGAGACCAGCTGGTCGTTGGTGTTACCTTTCACTCTTCTGCAGACATCACACTCATTCACGAATTGAGCAATTTCTCGCTTCATTCGAGTCCACCAATATGATTGCTTGAGGTCATGGTACATCTTCGTACTTCGGGATGAATGGATAGAAGCGAATTGTGTGCCTCGTTCATAATGACTTTACATAGATCACCCTTTGGAACCACAATCCGGTCCTCGAAGAAAAGAGTATCTTTGTCATCAATGTGGAAGCACTTGTACTTGGAAATGCCCTTGTCGATACCACGTTTCACCTTTTTCACCATGGTATCCAGGAGTTGAGCCTCACGAATTTGATCTTCCAAAGTAGGAGAGACTATGAGGTTGGCAAGAAAGCCTTGAGGAACAACTTGAAGATTCAGCTTGCGGAAAGCTTCACAGAGATCCGGTTGGAAGGGCTTGAGGATTAAGCTGTTGCAATAAGCCTTCCTGCTCAAAGCATCTGCAATGACATTGGCCTTGCCCGGAGTATATTCAATACTTGGGTTGTACTCTTGAATCATTTCAACCCATCAAGTTTGCTTGAGGTTGAGGTTCGGTTGAGTGAAGATATACTTGAGGCTCTTGTGATCAGTGAATATGTCCACTTCCCTTCCCAACAAGAGATGTCTCCAAGTTATCAATGCATAGACAACTGCCGCCAACTCAAGATCGTGAGTGGGGTAGTTCTTTTCGTTGGGCTTCAGCTGGGTATAGGCCACAACTCTCTTCTCTTGCATTAACACAACACGAGACCTTGAAGAGAAGCATCACGAGAAAACTTGAATGGCTTGGATTCATCGGGAGGAGTCAAGGCAGGGAGCTGTGACGAGTTTCTCTTTGAGAGTATTGAAAGCAACGTCACACTCGGGAGACCGGACATACTTCACATGCTACGGAGGAGGTTGGAAAGAGGCTTTGCAATCTTAGATAAATTCTCAACGAATCTTGACAATAGCTTGCAAGACCAAGAAAACTGCGAAGCTGCTTGACATACGAGGAGGTTCCCAATTCACAGCTGCAGACACCTTCTCGGGATTAACAGCGATGCCCTTGGCGGAGATGATATGACCAAGATAAAGCACTTCATCAAGCCAAAATTCACATTTGGAAAACTTAGCATAGAATTGATGCTCTCTGAGCTTGTCGAGCACCAATCGCAAATGTTTGGCATGATCCTTCTTATTCTTGGGAAGACCAAAATATCATCAAGATAGACCAAGGCGAATTCATTGGTGTAGGGGTTGAAGATGAAGTTCATCATTCGAGAGAATGTTGGAGGAGCATTGACAAGGCGAAAGACATGACAGTATATTCATAAGAACCAAAGCATTACGAATCTGTCTTGGGAATATCTTGTTCACGAATCTGAATCGATGATAACCCATACGAAGGTCAAGCTTGGAGAACACTTTAGCACCTTTGAGTTGCTCGAAAAGCTCATTGATGTTGGGAAGTGGATACTTGTTCTTGATTGTCTTCTTATTCAATGGGCGATAATCGGCGCAAAAGTCGGTCCGTGCCATCCTTCTTACGGACAAAAGAACACCACAACCCCAAGGAGATGAACTCGGTCGATCAAACCAGACGCTCTTGTTCATCGAGCTGCTTCTTCAATTCCTTCAGCTCATCAGGTCCAAGCTTGTATGGGCGCTTGCAAGCGGGTTCGATGCGGGCTCAAGATCGATAACGAATTCAAGCGGCGGTGAGGAGGCATTCTGGAAGCTCTTACGGAAAGACATCTTGGTACTCACAAGCATTTGGAATCGAGAGATAGCATCAATTCGCCCTTCTCATTGAGAGAAAACAACCGAATGGTTTCATCACGGCGGCATAGATGATCACATCATTAGAAGAGTGAGTCAATTGAATTTCCACAGCAGCACAATCAAGCTGAGCTTTGTCTTTGAAAGCCGATCCATCCAAGAATAAGATCAATATCCGAGTCACCAAGGACAATTGGTTTAGCCAGAAATCTATAGTCGCCCATCTTGATAGAGACATCGGGAGCAACCAAACTAGAAGTCATAAGCTTTCCGGGAGAAACAATTGCTAGAGGTCTATCCAAAAATTGAAGTGAAATCATGCTTGGCAAAAAATGGTCTTGACATGAAACAATGCGATGCACCAGTATCAAATAAGACTTTTGCAGGAATATAATTAACTGAGAGATTACCCATTATCACATCAGTAGATTCCTCTGCTTGAGCTGCATTCATCATATTCACCTTGGCATGCTTTGGATTATGCTTGACCTTTGCATTCTGGAAGATCTCACGGGAGGAGGAGGCGGAAGGCGCCTTTGGTTGAAGCACTTGTTAGCATAGTGACCTTCTGCGACATTTGTTGCAAGTCACCTCACGAGGCGGACGGTGATAAGGAGCATTTGACCTTGGAGCTTGAGAATTAGACTTGTTACGATAGCTTTGGGTTGGGTGGGTGGGAAGATCCACGACCACCTGAGTTCTTCTGCTGATAAGGCTGACGGAACGGAGGAGGAGGAAGGTAGAACTTCTGCTGCTTAGCTGCCACTTGAGAGGAAGAAGAAGACTGAACTGCATCCCTGATTCTCTTCTTAGAAGCCTCACATTTGAGCTGGGCAGCTTCTTGCTTCAGTGCCATGTTGTAGAATTCATCATACTTTTCTGGCTCAAAAAGCACGAGAGCTAATTGCAGATCTTCTCTGAGACCACCTCTGAATTGATAGATCATACTCTTTTCATCAGGGACGTCTTGCTTAGCAAAGCGAGCGAGTTTCTGGAACTGGATATTGTATTGATACAGACATGTTGCCTTGCTTGAGATTGCGGAACTCCTCACGCTTGCTCTCAACAACACTTTTGAATGTGGTGAGCTCTGAAGTCTCGGGGAACTCATCCCGAGGTAATGACACGACCTCCTCTGGAATCTTTGTATTCTGGTACCACTCGGCAGCTTGGTCCTTGAGTTGAAGCGAAGCAAACTTGACAAAGTCCTCAGGTCGACATTGCTACATTCAAAATGTTTGCAGATGTCCACAAGCCAATCGTCGGCGTCTGTGGCCTCGACACGAAGCTGAAAGACTTGGCTGATTAGCGAGGAACTGATTGAGAGTAGCAAAGTGCGGCTGGTTGTTGCCTTGGCCTTGATTTCCTTGATTGCCTTGCCCTTGGAGTGCGCTCTTGCAAGAGTTGCAAAATCATCGAGCATTGGCATTGGTGGCTGCCATGATAGCTTGCCATGCCTCCGGAGGCGGAGGTGGAGGTGGAGGTTCGGTGACTCCCATCATTGCGATCCGGATTGAGGCGGCGTTGGCGGAGCCATCTGAAGAGGTGACATCCGTTAGCACTTTGATGAGCAGATAGACAAGTTGAATCAGCGGATAGAAATTGCAACATATAGTCTTCACAATAAACATTGAACAAGGATGAGCGAATGAATTCCAAAGCTAACATCACACGTCCATTAAGGTGAGAAGCCACTTGATTAAGGGTTGATGAAAAAATAACAAAATGCTGTTGGAACAAATAAGTGGTAAGGATTACCCAATCACAAACCAAATATCTGCGGGAAGAAATGCTAAGAGCTACTTGAATCCCACCTATAAACTCCGAAACTTTACGGTTATGCAATCTGGTGTTGGGGATAGAGGGACACAAAATATATCACCCAAACTAACAATACCTAGATCCATTTGTATCCATCCGTCAACACATAACCAAGAAACCTTGAAATCGTGTACCTCGACCTTGAAAAGCATCCGTTATCTGAGTCATGGCAATACTCGAGCTCGCCCGATCTTTGGGTTATCGGGTTATCTCACCAACAACTGTACAAAAGAGATTTCGATGTCGGCAAAACTCGGTATTCGAGCTGCAGCGATAAAATTGTGGCGACAACACCTCGGAGCTCAACTCCCGGGACACTGCCACAACCCCTAAATGTCGGGAGGCACCAAGAACAATGTTCTCGTCACAAAACCATCGGAACGATTCCAAGATACCAGCGTGATCCTAAAATTTTTTTAGTGAAATTTGAGGAGAGGAGAGTCAAAACTTCTCGTCGGGAGACCTCACGAGGCGACGAAGGACTGGGGAGTAAAAAGAATCCTACTCTCCGATATATATAATCCTAAGACTCAAAACATTTTTGTTCTAGACTCAACAACGCATGACAAACAATCAGCGAGGGGCTCCTAAGTGGGGATGGCTCGATTACCAACTTATAGCGCCCTCGATGCGGCTATATCTCCCCGTGTCGAAGCACGACTTAGAGGCATAACCGCATTGAAAGCAATGTCATAAGTGAGGTAATCTTCACACAACCCATGTAATACATAAGGAAAAGATACATAGTTGGCTTACGATCGCCACTTCACACAATACATAAATAAACATCCATCATTCAGATTACACTCAAGGTCCGACTACGGAACCAAAATAAAAGAAGATACCCCAAATGCTACGGATCCCGATCGTCCCAAGCTGAGCTCCACTCTGATCATCAGGAAAAGACACATAATAACGACCACGTTCCTCGTCGAACTCCCACTTGAGCTCGGTTCGTCACCTGCCTTGGCATCGTCGGCACACTGCAACTGTTTTGGTAGAATCTGTGAGTCACGGGGACTCAGCAATCTCACACCAGCGAGATCAAGACTATTTAAGCTTATAGGAAGGACAGAGTTGTGAGGTGGAGCTGCAGCAGCGACTAGCATATATGGTGGCTACATTACGCAAAAGAGAGCGAGAAGAGAAGCAAGGCGCGGTCGTGAAGCTAGTAGCGATCAAGAAGTGATCTGAACTACTTCGTCAAACATAACTCCAACACCGTGTTCACTTCCGGACTCCGCCGAGAAGAGACCATCACGGTTACACCTTGATTGATGTGTATTTTAATTAAGGTCAACCGGGTTTTCTACAACGGACATTAACAAATTCCCATCTGCCTCATAACGCGGGCACGGCTTTGAAAGATAATACCTGCAAGGGTGTCCCAACAGCCCATTATAAGCTCTCACGGTCAGCGAAGGATATTCCTTCTACCGGGAAGACCCGATCGATCTCGGAATCCGGACTACAAGACATTTCGACAGCAATAAAACAAGACCAGCAAAGCCGCCCGATTGTGCCGACAAATCCCGATAGGAGCTGCACATATCTCGTTCTCGGGGCACATCCGGATGAGTCAGCCTCTGAGTAAAACCAAGCCTCGAGTTGCCCGTGGTGGCCCCGCAAGATCTGCTCTAGTTTGGACCAACACTCGAAGGAGCACTGGTCCGGGGGTTAAAATAAAGATGACCCTCGGGCTCGCGAAAACCGGGGAAAAAGGCTTAGGTGGCAAATGGTAAAACCAATGTTGGGCCTTCTTTGGAGGAGTCTTATTCAAAGCGAACTATCAAGGGGTCCCATAAATCACCCAACCGTGTAAGGAGAGCGAAATCAAGGAACATAACACGGTATGGCGGAAACTAGGGTGGCAAGAGTGGAACAAAACACGGGCATAAGGCCGAGCCTTCCACCCTTTACCAAGTATATAGATGCATTAATTATAGCAGATATATTGTGATATCCCAACAAGTAAACATGTTCCAACAAGGAACAACA
Source organism: Aegilops longissima (assembly GCA_021605205.1). Classification (NCBI taxonomy): domain Eukaryota; kingdom Viridiplantae; phylum Streptophyta; class Magnoliopsida; order Poales; family Poaceae; genus Aegilops; species Aegilops longissima. Next base: position 383,214,298 of record CM038676.1, on the reverse strand, counting down.
TCTCCATGTTCAACAAGGAACAAACTTCATCTTCACTGCAACTAGCAGCGCTATAAGAGGGCTGAGCAAAGCGGTAACATAGCCAAACAACGGTTTGCTAGGAAAGGATGGTTAGGGGCTTGACATGGCAATATGGGAGGCATGATAAGCAAGTGATAGGCATCGTAGCATAGGCATAGCAAAAAGCGAGCATCTAGCAAGCAAAGATAGAAGTGATTTCGAGGTATGGTCATCTTGCGCAAAGTTCTCGAGTTGTCGAAAGCTTGATCCTCGTAAGCGTTCTCAACAGGTTCCTCGTTCACGTACTCGTCTCCGGCTCTACCCAAAGCAAGAACACAAACAAAGGAACCACAATAAATCACGGTGCAATGCACAAGCAACATGATGCAAAACATGGCATGATATGCGAGATGTGATATGCAATGCGTATCGTGCTCGGAAGGAAAATGATGAACCAGGCATCAACTTGGCAAACCAAGTATGCGCTGGAAAGATGAGATGATTTGGTTGAAATCGATATAAAGATCACGGAATCGGATGCACGGTTTGCAAATGACAAGCAAAACAAGAATGGCACAAATCTGCCATTAATGACATGATGCCACATAGCAAGCAACAAGAAATTAAGCTACTGCACCCAAGCGTACCAACAAAGCATATGGCAGTGATCTACTCAAGATGCTTGACAAAAGATGAACACTGAGCTACGGCTAAATCACATCATAACAGGTCCAAACAAGCATGGCAAAAGTGCAAAATATATCGACTTCACAGACTTGGTGAAAATCTGAACATGGCGAGAATCAGCATCAGGAAGCAATGTTGAGCAAGCAAACAACATGCTACAGGAACTTATAATAGCAAAACAAGGCATGGCATGAATCTACTCAAAGCATAGAACAAAAGTCCCTTACTGACCATGAGCCAAAAGGATCAGAAAATATAATAGCACCCATGTCAATATAGCAAGTTTAGTTATGATTCAACAGCAGGGCATGACAAAAACAGATAACAAGTAGGCATGTTTAAGAGCTCGATGCACTCACTACAGAGCATTTCATGATAAACTAAGCATACATACATCAAGAAGACATGGCATAGAAGATATACATGGCAAGAACAACATCATAGCATACGGATCAACTACAACAACCTTGGCAAAATTGAATAACATGTAAACAATCTGCCGGAAACATTTTATAGCAAAAGTAGAGCTCGATTGACTCAAGCTATGGCACTCCATAATTGCAAACAAGGGCATGGATGGATAGAGCATAACCATATGTTCAAAACATCCTTACTGAAGTATCTCAAAATATGCATGGATCTCTCGGTAGCATCAAGTTAACATGGCATAAAAATATCAGCAAAACAGGGGCTGAAATCAGCAACATCATGAAGCCTAGTTTGCATGCTTGTGCTAGTCACCACAGAGATCACAAAAATACATGGCATACACCCCTGGAAAGATGGCATGGCATATTACAAAACACATGTAGGACTCAAGTTCATAGGATGCACACATCAATCATGGCAAAAATGACAAAAGTGCATGTTCTGATAAGAAACAGAAACTAACATCACATAGCCCTCTTCTAACAGCATTTCGGGCATCAAGATGAGCTCAAATGAAAATGATGCAATGAGATGAAATGATCTACTCTTGAGGCGAACATTTTGGTATGCTACACGCCCAAGCAGACCCACGGTGCAGAGTTATGGCATGATGAAAATGCAACAAAATAATCACAGAATAAAGACTTAGAGCGATTTGGGGAGGAGAAAGTCAACCGAGGTGGATCGGATCGGAGATCGGATCGAGTCGAGGTGGAGGCGGGCGGAGCTCGCTCGGCTCGGGGAGGAGGGAGGAGAGAGGCGGAGGGAGGAGGCGAGGGAAGCAGGCAGGCTGAGCGGCGGTGAGGTGAAGCGGCAGGGCCGTGGCAGGCAATGGCGGGCGCGGTGGCTGTGGGCGGGGCGGTGGCCGGGCAGGCGGCATGGCAGTGTTGTGTGGCCTGGCAGGAGGCGGGCAGGCGAGGAGGCGCAGCCAGCCGGGTGGGCTGCAGGCGTGCAGCCGGTGTGGGCAGGTGGCCGCGCATGCCGTGGCAGCCGGCCGTGTGGCGTCCCGTGTGGCACGTGGCCAGGCGCGGTGACGTGTCCGCCCGGATCGGTTCGTCCGTGGCGGAGAGGAGGGGGGCTAGGGTTAGGGGGACTTGATCCGGATTTGGGGAGGAGGCATATTTATAGGTAGAAGGAGCTAGGAAGCTCCAAATGAGGTGTAGTTTTCGCCCACGATCGTGATCGACGACGGAGAGCATGGAAGTGACTTAGATGGGTTATTGGGCTGTTTTGGAGGGTGTTGGGCTGCAACTTAAAAGAGGCCTTTGCGAGAGTGCGGTTAACCGTTGGAGTACCAAGCGAGCTCCAAATGACCGAAACTTGACGGTGGTCTACGGTGGTGTACCAAGGCCACTTGACAAACCTCGGTCCATTCGAGAAAGTTTAGTACCGCTCACGGAAAAAGCGTAAAAGGGGCGCCGGGGGACATAGGAGTGCGGATTGCAAAAGCGGACAACGGGAAAATGCTCGGAATCATGAGGCGAACACGTATGCAAATGAGATGCACATGATGACATGATATGAAATGCATGACATGGACAAAATGCAAAAATGAAGAAAACCCAACCACGGAGGAATATCATATCACAATGCGAAAATGGCAAGAGTTGGAGTTACAAATATGGAAAGTTACATCCGGGTGTTACAACACTCCACCACTACAAGAGGATCTCGTCCGAGATCTAGGACTGAAAGAACTCCGGATATTGAGCGGAGGTGATCCTCGCGCTCCCGGTGGCTTCTCGGTCGGAATGGTGTGACCACTTCACTTTCAGGAATTTGATTGACTTGTTGCGAGTCTTGCGCTCGGTTTCTTCAAGAATAGCAGCAGGGTGCTCATGATAAGAGATCTTCTTGAAGGTCAATTTCTTGAAGTTGATAGTGCGCTCAGGAGTCTTGAAGCACTTGCGAAGCTGTGACACGTGAAACACATCGTGCGTTCGCGAAGTTGGACGGAAGCTCAAGTTGATAGGCGAGATCGCCTCTTTTGCCAATGATCTTGAAAGGACCCACGTATCTAGGGGCAAGCTTCCCTTTGATACGAGCGGCGAGTGCCTTTCATTGGAGAGGCGGAGGTAGACATGGTCTCCGATTTCAAAAGCCACATCACGGTGCTTGTCATCATAATAGCTCTTCTGGCGCGATTGCGCGGCTTTGAGATTCTCACGAATGACTTTGCACATTTCTTGACTACGTGATCAAGTCGTTGCCAAGAAGTTGGCGTTCACTGTCTCGGACCAATTGAGAGAGTCGGCACTTTACGCCATAGAGAATTTCGAATGGGGCCTTGCCGAACTTCGCTTGGAAGCTGTTGTTGTAGGAGAACTTCGGCATATGGAAGACAATCTTCCCATTTCATACGAAGGAAATGACACAAGCCACGAGCATATCTTCAAGGATTTGATTGACTCGCTCGACTTGGCCACTTGTTTGAGGATGGAAAGCTGTCTTTGAAGCGAATGTTGGTGCCCATGGCCTCGAAAAGAATCCCAAAACTTGGAGGTAAAGATGCTGCCACGGTGCAGAAGAGATCACTTGTGGAATGCCGTGCAAGGAGACAATCTGGAGGTGTATAGCTCGCCAACCGAGCTGCTGTGATAGATTCTTTGATAGGAAGAAAATGAGCCACTTTAGTAAGCTTGTCAATGACAACGAAGATAGCATCATTTCCACGCTTGGACTTTGGAAATCCAGTCACGAAGTCCATTTCGATATGATCAAACTTCCATTCGGAATAGCAAGAGGTTGGAGGAGACCAGCTGGTCGTTGGTGTTACCTTTCACTCTTGCGCAGACATCACACTCATTCACGAATTGAGCAATTTCTCGCTTCATTCGAGTCCACCAATATGATTGCTTGAGGTCATGGTACATCTTCGTACTTCGGGATGAATGGATAGAAGCGAATTGTGTGCCTCGTTCATAATGACTTTCGTAGATCACCCTTTGGAACCACAATCCGGTCCTCGAAGAAAAGAGTATCTTTGTCATCAATGTGGAAGCACTTGTACTTGGAAATGCCCTTGTCGATACCACGTTTCACCTTTTCCACCATGGTATCCAGGAGTTGAGCCTCACGAATTTGATCTTCCAAAGTAGGAGAGACTATGAGGTTGGCAAGAAAGCCTTGAGGAACAACTTGAAGATTCAGCTTGCGGAAAGCTTCACAGAGATCCGGTTGGAAGGGCTTGAGGATTAAAGCTGTTGCAATAAGCCTTCTGCTCAAAGCATCTGCAATGACATTGGCCTTGCGGAGTATATTCAATACTTGGGTTGTACTCTTGAATCATTTCGACCCATCGAGTTTGCACGAGGTTGAGGTTGGGTTGAGTGAAGATATACTTGAGGCTCTTGTGATCGGTGAATATGTCCACTTTCCTTCCCAACAAGAGATGTCTCCATGTTATCAATGCATGGACAACTGCCGCCAACTCAAGATCGTGAGTGGGGTAGTTCTTTTCGTTGAGCTTCGGTGACGAGAGGTATAGGCCACAACTCTCTTCTCTTGCATTAACACAGCACGAGACCTTGAAGAGAAGCATCACGAGAAAACTTGAATGGCTTGGATTCATCGGGAGGAGTCAAGGCAGGGGCTGTGACGAGTTTCTCTTTGAGAGTATTGAAAGCAACGTCACACTCGGGAGACCGGACATACTTCACATGCTTACGGAGGAGGTTGGAAAGAGGCTTTGCAATCTTAGAGAAATTCTCAACGAATCTTGACAATAGCTTGCAAGACCAAGAAAACTGCGAAGCTGCTTGACATTCGAGGAGGTTCCCAATTCACAGCTGCAGACACCTTCTCGGGATTAACAGCGATGCCCTTGGCGGAGATGATATGACCAAGATAAAGCACTTCATCAAGCCAAAATTCACATTTGGAAAACTTAGCATAGAATTGATGCTCTCGAGCTTGTCGAGCACCAATCGCAAATGTTTGGCATGATCCTTCTTATTCTTGGAAGACCAAAATATCATCAAGATAGACCAAGGCGAATTCATTGGTGTAGGGGTTGAAGATGAAGTTCATCATTCGAGAGAATGTTGGAGGAGCATTGACAAGGCGAAAGACATGACAGTATATTCATAAGAACCAAAGCTTTACGAATCTGTCTTGGGAATATCTTGTTCACGAATCGAATTTGATGATAACCCATCTGAAGGTCAAGCTTGGAGAACACTTTAGCACCTTTGAGTTGCTCGAAAAGCTCATTGATGTTGGGAAGTGGATACTTGTTCTTGATTGTCTTCTTATTCAATGGGCGATGTCGGCGGCGCAAAGTCGGTCCGTGCCATCCTTCTTACGGACAAAAGAACACCACAACCCCAAGGAGATGAACTCGGTGCGATCAAACCAGACGCTCTTGTTCATCGAGCTGCTTCTTCAATTCCTTCAGCTCATTAGGTCCAAGCTTGTATGGGCGCTTGCAAGCGGGTTCGATGCGGGCTCAAGATCGATAACGAATTCAAGCGGCGGTGAGGAGGCATTCTGGAAGCTCTTACGGAAAGACATCTTGGTACTCACAAGCATTGGAATCGAGAGATAGCATCAATTCGCCCTTCTCATTGAGAGAAAACAACCGAATGGTTTCATCACGGCGGCATAGATGATCACATCATTAGAAGAGTGAGTCAATTGAATTTCACAGCAGCACAATCAAGCTGAGCTTTGTCTTTGAAAGCCGATCCATCCAAGAATAAGATCAATATCCGAGTCACCAAGGACAATTGGTTTAGCAGAAATCTATAATCGCCCATCTTGATAGAGACATCGGGAGCAACCAAACTAGAAGTCATAAGCTTTCCGGGAGAAACAATTGCTAGAGGTCTATCCAAAAATTCCGAAGTGAAATCATGCTTGGCAAAAAATGGTCTTGACATGAAACAATGCGATGCACCAGTATCAAATAAGACTTTTGCAGGAATATCATTAACTGAGAGATTACCCATTATCACATCGGAAGATTCCTCCGCTTGAGCTGCATTCATCATATTCACCTTGGCATGCTTTGGATTATGCTTGACCCTTTGCATTCTGGAAGATCTCACGGGAGGAGGAGGCGGAAGGCGCCTTTGGTTGAAGCACTTGTTAGCATAGTGACCTTTCTGCTGACATTTGTTGCAAGTCACCTCTCGAGGCGGACGGTGATAAGGAGCATTTGACCTTGGAGCTTGAGAATTAGACTTGTTACGATAGCTTTGGGTTGGGTGGGTGGGAAGATCCACGACCACTGAGTTCTTCTGCTGATAAGGCTGGCGGAGCGGAGGAGGAGGAAGGTAGAACTTCTGCTGCTTAGCTGCCACTTGAGAGGAAGAAGAAGACTGAACTGCATCCTGATTCTCTTCTTAGAAGCCTCACATTTGAGCTGGGCAGCTTCTTGCTTCAGTGCCATGTTGTAGAATTCATCATACTTTTCTGGCTCAAAAAGCACGAGAGCTAATTGCAGATCTTCTCTGAGACCACCTCTGAATTGATAGATCATACTCTTTTCATCGGGGCGTCTTGCTTAGCGAAGCGAGCGAGTTTCTGGAACTGGATATTGTATTGATACACAGACATGTTGCCTTGCTTGAGATTGCGGAACTCCTCACGCTTGCTCTCAACAACACTTTTCGGAATGTGGTGAGCTCTGAAGTCTCGGCGGAACTCATCCCAGGTAATGACACGACCTCCTCTGGAATCTTTGTATTCTTTGGTACCACTCGGCAGCTTGGTCCTTGAGTTGAAACAAAGCAAACTTGACAAAGTCCTCAGGTCTGACATTGCTACATTCAAAATGTTTGCAGATGTCCACAAGCCAATCGTCGGCGTCTGTGGCCTCGACACAGAAACTGAAAGACTTCGGCTGATTAGCGAGGAACTGATTGAGGGTAGCAAAGTGCGGCTGGTTGTTGCCTTGGCCTTGATTTCCTTGATTGCCTTGCCCTTTGATGCGCTCTTGCAAGAGTTGCAAAATCATCGAGCATTGGCATTGGTGGCTGCCATGATAGCTTGCCATGCCTCCGGAGGCGGAGGTGGAGGTGGAGGTTCGGTGACTCCCATCATTGCGATCCGGATTGAGGCGTTGGCGGAGCCATCTGAAGAGGTGACATCCGTTAGCACTTTGATGAGCAGATAGACAAGTTGAATCAGCGGATAGAAATTGCAACATATAGTCTTCACAATAAACATTGAACAAGGATGAGCGAATGAATTCCAAAGCTAACATCACCGTCCATTAAGGTGAGAAGCCACTTGATTAAGGGTTGATGAAAAAAATAACAAAATACATTGGAACAAATAAGTGGTAAGGATTACCCAATCACAAACCAAATATCTGCGGGAAGAAATGCTAAGAGCTACTTGAATCCCACCTATAAACTCCGAAACTTTACGGTTATGCAATCTGGTGTTGGGGATAGAGGGACACAAAATATATCACCCAAACTAACAATACCTAGATCCATTTGTATCCATCCGTCAACACATAACCAAGAAACCTTGAAATCGTGTACCTCGACCTTGAAAAGCATCCGTTATCGAGTCATGGCAATACTCGAGCTCGCCCGATCTTTGGGTTATCGGGGTTATCTCACCAACAAGCTGTACAAAAGAGATTTCGATGTCGGCAAAACTCAGGTATTCGAACTGCAGCGATAAAATTGTGGCGACAACACCTCGGAGCTCAACTCCCGGGACACTGCCACAACCCTAAATGTCGGGAGGCACCAAGAACAATGTTCTCGTCACAAAACCATCGGAACGATTCCAAGATACCAGCGTGATCCTAAAAAATTTTTTAGTGAAATTTGAGAGAGGAGAGTCAAAACTTCTCGTCGGGAGACCTCACCAGGCGACGAAGGGACTGGGGAGTAAAAAGAATCCTACTCTCCGATATATATAATCCTAAGACTCAAAACATTTTGTTCTAGACTCAACAACGCATGACAAACAATCAAGGGGGCTCCTAAGTGGGGATGGCTCGATTACCAACTTATAGCGCCCTCGATGCGGCTATATCTCCCGTGTCGAAGCACGACTTAGAGGCATAACCGCATTGAAAGCAATGTCATAAGTGAGGTAATCTTCACACAACCCATGTAATACATAAGGAAAGAGATACATAGTTGGCTTACGATCGCCACTTCACACAATACATAAATAAACATCCATCATTCAGATTACACTCAAGGTCCGACTACGGAACCAAAATAAAAGAAGATACCCCAAATGCTACGGATCCCGATCGTCCCAAGCTGAGCTCCACTCTGATCATCGGGAAAAGACACATAGTAACGACCACGTTCCTCGTCGAACTCCCACTTGAGCTCGGTTCGTCACCTGCCTTGGCATCGTCGGCACTGCAACTGTTTTGGTAGAATCTGTGAGTCACGGGGACTCAGCAATCTCACACCAGCGAGATCAAGACTATTTAAGCTTATAGGAAGGACAGAGTTGTGAGGTGGAGCTGCAGCAAGCGACTAGCATATATGGTGGCTACATTACGCAAAAGAGAGCGAGAAGAGAAGCAAACGCACGGTCGTGAAGCTAGTAGCGATCAAGAAGTGATCTGAACTACTTCGTCAAACATAACTCCAACACCGTGTTCACTTCCGGACTCCGCCGAGAAGAGACCATCAGTTACACCTTGATTGATGTGTATTTTAATTAAGGTCAACCGGGTTTTCTACAACGGACATTAACAAATTCCCATCTGCCTCATAACATGGGCACGGCTTTGAAAGATAATACCTGCGGGGTGTCCCAACAAGCCCATTATAAGCTCTCACGGTCAGCGAAGGATATTCCTTCTACGGGAAGACCCGATCAATCTCGGAATCCCGGACTACAAGACATTTCGACAGCAATAAAACAAGACCAGCAAAGCCGCCCGATTGTGCCGACAAATCCCGATAGGAGCTGCACATATCTCGTTCTCGAGGCACATCCGGATGAGTCAGCCTCTGAGTAAAACCAAGCCTCGAGTTGCCCGTGGTGGCCCCTTGATCTGCTCTAGTTTGGACCAACACTCGAAGGAGCACTGGTCGGGGGTTAAAATAAAGATGACCCTCGGGCTCGCGAAAACCGAGGGAAAAAGGCTTAGGTGGCAAATGGTAAAACCAATGTTGGGCCTTCTTTGGAGAGTCTTATTCAAAGCGAACTGTCAAGGGGTCCCATAAATCACCCAACCGTGTAAGAGAGCGAAATCAAGGAACATAACACGGTATGGCGGAAACTAGGGTGGCAAGAGTGGAACAAAACACGGGCATAAGGCCGAGCCTTCCACCCTTTACCAAGTATATAGATGCATTAATTATAGCAGATATATTGTGATATCCCCAACAAGTAAACATGTTCCAACAAGGAACAACATCTCCATGTTCAACAAGGAACAAACTTCATCTTCACGCAACTAACAGCGCTATAAGAGGGCTGAGCAAAGCGGTAACATAGCCAAACAACGGTTTGCTAGGAAAGGATGGTTAGGGGCTTGACATGGCAATATGGGAGGCATGATAAGCAAGTGATAGGCATCATAGCATAGGCATAGCAAAAAAGCGAGCATCTAGCAAGCAAAGATAGAAGTGATTTCGAGGTATGGTCATCTTGCGCAAAGTTCTCGAGTTGTCGAAAGCTTGATCCTCGTAAGCGTTCTCAACAGGTTCCTCGTTCACGTACTCGTCTCCCGGCTCTACCCAAAGCAAGAACACAAACAAAGGAACCACAATAAATCACGGTGCAATGCACAAGCAACATGATGCAAAACATGGCATGATATGCGAGATGTGATATGCAATGCGTATCGTGCTCGGAAGGAAAATGATGAACCAGGCATCAACTTGGCAAACCAAGTATGCCGCTGGAAAGATGAGATGATTTCGGTTGAAATCGATATAAAGATCACCGGAATCGGATGCACGGTTTGCAAATGACAAGCAAAACAAGAATGGCACAAATCTGCCATTAACAGCATGATGCCACATAGCAAGCAACAAGAAATTAAGCTACTGCACCCAAACGTACCAACAAAGCATATGGCAGTGATCTACTCAAGATGCTTGACAAAAGATGAACACTGAGCTACGGCTAAATCACATCATAACAGGTCCAAACAAGCATGGCAAAAGTGCAAAACATATCAGCTTCACAGACTTAGAGAAAATACTGAACATGGCAGAATCAGCATCAGGAAGCAATGTTCAGAGCAAGCAAACAACATGCTACAGGAACTTATAATAGCAAAACAAGGCATGGCATGAATCTACTCAAAGCATAGAACAAAAGTCCCTTACTGACCATGAGCCAAAAGGATCAGAAAATATAATAGCACCCATGTCAATATAGCAAGTTTCGTTAACAGATTCAGCAAACAGGGCATGACAAAAACAGATAACAAGTAGGCATGTTTAAGAGCTCGATGCACTCACTACAGAGCATTTCATGATAAACTAAGCATACATCCATCAAGAAGACATGGCATAGAAGATATACATGGCAAGAACAACATCATAGCATACACGGATCAACTACAACAACCTTGGCAAAATTGAATAACATGTAAACAATCTGCCAGGAAACATTTTATAGCAAAAGTAGAGCTCGATTGACTCAAGCTATGGCACTCCATAATTGCAAACAAGGGCATGGATGGATAGAGCATAACCATATGTTCAAAACATCCTTACTGAAGTATCTCAAAATATGCATGGATCTCTCGGTAGCATCAAGTTAACATGGCATAAAAATATCAGCAAAAGCAGGGCTGAAATCAGCAACATCATGAAGCCTAGTTTGCATGCTTGTGCTAGTCACCACAGAGATCACAAAAATACATGGCATACACCCCTGGAAAGATGGCATGGCATATTACAAAACACATGTAGGACTCAAGTTCATAGGATGCACACATCAATCATGGCAAAAATGACAAAAGTGCATGTTACATAAGAAAGCGAAACTAACATCACATAGCCCTCTTCTAACAGCATTTCGGGCATCAAGATGAGCTCAAATGAAAATGATGCAATGAGATGAAATGATCTACTCTCGAGGCGAACATTTTGTATGCTATACGCCCAAAGCAGAGCCACAGTGCAAAGTTATGGCATGATGAAAATGCAACAAATTAATCACAGAATAAAGACTTAGGCGATTCGGGGAGGAGAAAGTCAACCGAGGTGGATCTCGATCGGATCGAGATCGGATGAGCGGTGGTTCAGGCGGCGGAGGGGGCGGGAGGAGAGGAGGAGGAGAGCCGGAGGAGAAGGCCAGGGGCAGGGCGGGAGCAGCCGGGCGGCGCCGGTGGCAGCGGCGGCCGAGGCAGGGGCTGGCCGAGGCCGAGGGAGTGGCGGCTGGCAGTGGCGTGGCAAGGCAGGCGGGCAGCGGAGCGAGGGCAGGCAGGGCAGGCAGTGGCGGCGGCGCCTTGGGCCGGAGGGCCCGGGCAGACGGGCAGCCAGGCAGGCCGTGGAGGGTGGCGGGCGGCGTGACGTGGCATGCGCGATTTCCGTCCGGGCGGCGGGCGGGCGTGTCCGGCTCGCCGGACGTGTCCGGCCAGGTGGAGGGGGAAATTCGCTAGGGTTAGGGGGGAATTGATCCGGGATTTGGGGAGGAGGCATATTTATAGGTAGAGGAGCTAGGAAGCTCCAAATGAGGTGTAGTTTTCGCCCACGATCGTGATCGAGCGACGGAGAGCATGGAAGTGACTTAGATGGGTTATTGGGCTGTTTTGGAGGGTGTTGGGCTGCAACTTAAAAGAGGCCTTTTGAGAGTGCGGTTAACCGTTGGAGTACCAAGCGAGCTCAAATGACCGAAACTTGACAGGTGGTCTACGGTGGTGTACCAAGGCCACTTGACAAACCTCGGTCCATTCGAGAAAGTTTAGTACCCGCTCACGGAAAAAGCGTAAAAGGGGCGCCGGGGGACATAGGAGTGCGGATTGCAAAAGCGGACAACGGGAAAATGCTCGGAATCATGAGGCGAACACGTATGCAAATGAGATGCACATGATGACATGATATGAAATGCATGACATGGACAAAATGCAAAATGAAGAAAAACCCAACCCAACCACGGAGAGAATATCATATCACAATGCGAAAATGGCAAGAGTTGGAGTTACAAATATGGAAAGTTACATCGGAGATCAAAGGCACATGATGGATGTTCATGTCATATATCTTTTATGCATCTTATTTTGCTCAGTACGACGGTAGCTTTATAAGATGACCCCTTACTAAAATTTAAAGGTATAAGTGTTCTCCCTGAGTATGCACCGTTGCGACAGTTCTTCGTGCTGAGACACTACATGATGATCGGGTGTGATAAGGTGTACGTTCACATACAATGGGTGCAAGCCAGTTTTGCACACGCAGAATACTCGGGTTAAACTTTACGAGCCTAGCATATGCAGATATGGCCTCGGAACTCTGAGATCGAAAGATCAAACGTGAATCATATAGTAGATATGATTAACATAGTGATGTTCACCATTGAAAACTACTCCAGCTCACGTGATGATCAGACATGGTTTAGTTGATTTGGATCACGTGATCATTTAGATGACTAGAGGGATGTCTATCTAAGTGGGAGTTCTTAAGTAATATGATTAATTGAACTTTAATTTATCATGAACTTAGTCCTGATAGTATTTGCATATCTATGTTGTAGATCAATAGCTTGCGATGTAGCTCCCCGTTTATTTTTTATATGCTCCTAGAGAAAAATAAGTTGAAAGATGATAGTAGCAATGATGCAGACTTGGTCCGTGATATGAGGATTATCCTCATTGCTACACAGAAGAATTATGTCCTTGATGCACCGCTAGGTGACAGATCTATTGCAGGAGCAGATGCAGACGTTATGAACGTTTGACAAAGCTTAGTATGATGACTACTTGATAGTTTAGTGCACCATGCTTTACGGCTTAGAACCGGGACTTCAAAAACATTTTGAATGCCACGGAGCATATGAGATGCTCCAAGAGTTGATAATGGTATTTCAGATTCATGCCCGTGTTAAGAGGTATGAGACCTCTGACAAAGTACTTTGCCTACAAGATGGAGGAGAATAGCTCAGCTAGTGAGCATGTGCTCAGAATGTCTGAGTACTACAATCACTTGAATCAAGTGGGAGTTAATATTCCATATAAGATAGTGATTGACAGAGTTCTCTAGTCACTATCACCAAGTTACTAGAACTTCGTGATGAACTATAATATGCAAGGGATAACAGAAACGATTCCCAAGCTCTTCGCGATGCTGAAATCGGCGAAGGTAGAAATCAAGAAAAGCATCAAGTGTTGATGGTTGACAAGACCACTAGTTTCAAGTAAAAGGGCAAGGGAAAGAAAGGGAACTTCAAGATGAACGGCAAGCAAGTTGCCACTCCCATGAAGAAGCCCAAAGCTATACCCAAGCCTGAAACTGAGTGCTTCTAACTGCAAAGGAAATGATCACTGGAAGTGGAACTGCCCTAGATACTTGGCGGATAAGAAGGATGGAAAAGTGAACAAAGATATATTTGATATACATGTTATTGATGTGTACTTTTCTAGTGTTTATAGCAACCCCTCAGTATTTGATACTGGTTCAACTGCTAAGAGTAGTAACTCGAAACGGGAGTTGCAAAATAAACAGAGACTAGTTAAGGGCGAGGTGATGATGTGAGTTGGAAGTGATTCCAAGGTTGATAAGATCACCACCGCACACTCCGTTTACCTTCGGGATTAGTGTTGAACCTAAAATAAATGTTATTTGGTGTTTGCGTTGAGTATAAATATGATTGAATCATGTTTACTGCAATACGATTATTCATTTAAGTCAAAGAATAATTGTTGTTCTATTTACATGAATAAAACCTTCTATGGTCATACACTCAATATAAATGGTTTATTGAATCTCGATCGTAGCGATACACATATTCATAATATTGAAGCCAAAAGATGCAAAGTTAATAACAATAGTGCAACTTATTTGTGGCACTGCCGTTTAGGTCATATTGGTGTAAAGCGCATGAAGAAACTCCATGTTGATGGACTTTTGGAATCACTTGATTATGAATCACTTGATGCTTGCGAACCATGCCGCATGGGCAAGATGACTAAGACTCCGTTCTCTGGAACAATGGAGCGAGCAATTGACTTATTGGAAATAATACATACTGATGTATGCAGTCCGATGAGTGTTGAGGCTCGCGGCAGGTATCGTTATTTTCTGACCTTCACAGATGATTTGAGCAGATATGGGTATATCTACTTGATGAAACATAAGTCTGAAACATTTGAAAAGTTCAAAGAATTTCAGAGTGAAGTGGAAAATCATCATGACAAGAAAATAAAGTTCCTACGATCTGATCATGGAGATGAATATTTGAGTTACGAGTTTGGTCTTCATTTGAAACAATGTGGAATAGTTTCGCAACTCACGCCACCTAGAACACCACAACGTAATGGTGTGTCCGAACGTCATAACCGTACTTTATTAGATATGGTGCGATTTATGATGTCTCCTACCGATTTACCACTATCGTTTTGGGGTTATGCATTAGAGACAGTTGCATTCACGTTAACTAGGGCACCATCTAAATCCGTTGATACGACACCATATGAACTGTGGTATGGCAAGAAACCCAAGTTGTCATTTCTTAAAGTTTGGGGCTGCGATGCTTATGTGAAAAAGCTTCAACCTGATAAGATCAAACCCTAATCGGAGAAATGTCTCTTCATAGGATACCCAAAAGAGACTGTTGGGTACACCTTTATCACAGATCTAAAGGCAAGATATTCATTGCTAAGAATGGATCCTTTCTAGAGAAGGAGTTTCTCTCGAAAGAAGTGAGTGGGAGGAAAGTAAAACTTGATGATGTAAATGTACCTGCTCCCTTATTGGAAAGTAGTTCATCACAGAAATCAGTTCCTGTGAATCCTACACCAATTAGTGAGGAAGCTAATGATGATGATCATATAACTTCAGATCAAGTTTCTACTAAACCTCGTAGGTCAACCAGAGTAAGATCCGCACCAGAGTGGTATGGTAATACTGTTCTGGAGGTCATGTTACTTGACCATGACAAACCTACAAACTATGCGGAAGCGATGATGAGCCCAGATTCCGTGAAATGGGTTGAGGCCATGAAATCTGAGATGGGACCCATGTATGAGAACAAAGTGTGGACTTTGATTGACTTGCCCGATGATCGGCGAGCCACTGAGATTAAATGGATCTTCAAGAGGAAGATAGACGCTGATAGTAGTGTTACTATCTACAAAGCTAGAATTGTCGCAAAAGGTTTTCGACAAGTTCAAGGTGTTGACTACGATGAGACTTTTCACTCGTATCTATGCTTAAAGTCTATCCGAATCGTGTTAGCAATTGCCGCATTTTATGAAATTTGGCAAATGGATGTCAAAATAGCATTCCTTAATGGATTTCTTAAAGAAGAGTTGTATATGATGCAACCAGAAGGTTTTGTCAATCCGAAAGATGCTAACAAAGTGTGTAAGCACCAATGATCCATTTATGGACTGGTGCAAGCATCTCGGAGTTGGAATGTACGCTTTGATAGTGTGATCAAAGCATATAGTTTTATACAGACTTGCAGTGAAGCCTGTATTTACAAGAAAGTGAGTGGGAGCACTACAGCTTTTCTGATAAGTATATGTGAATGACATATTGTTGATCGGAAATGATGTAGAATTTTCTGGAAAGCATAAAGGAGTGTTTGAAAAGAGTTTTTCAAAGAAAGACCTCGGTGAAGCTGCTTACATATTGAGCATCAAGATCTATAGAGATAGATCAAGACGCTTGATAAGTTTTTTCAATGAGTACATACCTTGACAAGTTTTTTAAGTAAGTTCAAAATGGAACAGTCAAAGAATGAGTTCTTTCCTGTGTTGCAAGGTGTGAAGTTGAGTAAGACTCAAAGCCCGACCACTGCAGAAGATAGAGAGAGAAGGAAAGTCATTCCCTATGCCTCAACCATAGGTTCTATAAAGTATGTCATGTTGTGTACCAGACCTATTGTATACCCTGCCCTGAGTTTGGCAAGGGAGTACAATAGTGATCTAGGAGTAGATCACTGGACAGCGGTCAAAATTATCCTTAGAGGACTAAGGAAATATTTCTCGGTTATGGAGGTGATAAAGAGTTCGTCGTAAAGAGTTATGTCGATGCAAGCTTTGACACCGATCTAGATGACTCTAAGTCACAATCTGGATACATATTGAAAGTGAGAGCAATTAGCTAGAGTAGCTCCGTGCAGAGCATTGTAGACATAGAAATTTGCAAAATACATACGGATCTGAATGTGGCAGACCCGTTGACTAAACTTCTCTCACAAGCAAAACATGATCACACCTTAGTACTCTTTGGGTGCTAATCACATGGCGATGTGAACTAGATTACTCACTCTAGTAAACCCTTTGGGTGTTGGTCACATAGCAATGTGAACTATGGGTGTTAATCACATGGTGATGTGAACTATTGATGTTAAATCACATGGCGATGTGAACTAGATTATTGACTCTAGTGCAAGTGGGAATTGAAGGAAATATGCACTAGAGGCAATAATAAAGTTGTTATTTTATATTTCCTTATATCATGATAAATGTTTATTATTCATGCTAGAATTGTGTTAACCGGAAACTTGATACATGTGTGAATACATAGACAAAACAAAGTGTCCCTAGTATGCCTCTACTTGACTAGCTCGTTAATCAAAGATGGTTAAGTTTCCTAACCATAGACATGTGTTGTCATTTGATGAACGGGATCACATCATTAGGAGAATGATGCGATGGACAAGACCCATCTGTTAGCTTAGCACTATGATCGTTTAGTTTATTACTATTGCTTTCTTCATGACTTAAACATGTTCCTATGACTATGAGCTTGTGCAACTCCCGAATATCGGAGGAACACTTAGTGTGCTATCAAACGTCACAACATAACTGGGTGATTATAAAGATGCTCTACAGGTGTCTCCGATGGTGTTTGTTGAGTTGGCATAGATCAAGATTAGGATTTGTCACTCTGATGGTCGGAGAGGTATCTCTGGGCCCTCTCGGTAATGCACATTACTATAAGCCTGGCAAGCAATGTGACTAATGAGTTAGTTGTGGGATGATGCATTACAGAACGAGTAAAGAGACTTGCTGGTAACAAGATTGAACTAGCTATGGTGATACCAACGATCGAATCTCGGGCAAGAAACATACCGATGACAAAGGGAACAACGTATGCGGTTTGATCGAGAAAGATCTTCGTAGAATATGTAGGAGCCAATATGAGCATCCAGGTTCCGCTATTGGTTATTGACCGGATGTGAGTCTCGGTCATGTCTACATAGTTCTCGAACCCGTAGGGTCCGCACGCTTAATGTTAGATGACGGTCGGTATTATGAGTTTATGTGTTTTGATTTACCAAAGGTTGTTTGGAGTCCCGGATGTGATCACGGACATGACGAGGAGTCTCGAAATGGTCGAGACATAAAGATCGGTATATTGGAAGGCTATGTTTGGACATCGGAATGGTTCCGGGTGAGTTCAGGCATTTACTGGAGTATCGGGGGTTACGGAACCCCCGGGGAGTCAATGGGCCTTATTGGGCCTTAGTGGGAGAGAGGAAGAGGTGGCCAGGTGGAGGGCGCGCATCCCAAGCACAATCGAATTGGGTGGGGGACCGGGCCCCACTGTCCTTCTCTCCTCCCTCTTCCTTCTTCTCCTACTCCAACTAGGGAAAGGGGGAAACCTACTCCCACTGGGAGTAGGACTCCCCCTTGGGCGCGCCATAGAGAGGGCCGGCCCTCCCCTCCTCCACTCCTATATATACGGGGGAGGGGGGCACCCCATGGATACACAAGTTATTCTTAGCCGTGTGCGGTGCCCCCCTCCACAGTTTTACACCTCGGTCATATCATCGTAGTGCTTAGGCTATGCCCTGCGCCGGTAACTTCATCATCATCACCACCACACCGTCGTGCTGATGAAACTCTCCCTTGGCCTCAACTGGATCAAGAGTTTGAGGGACGTCACCGAGATGAACGTGTGCAGATCGCGGAGGTGTCGTGCGTTCGGTACTTGGATCGGTTGGATCGCGAATACGTTCGACTACATCAACCGCGTTACTAAACGCTTCCGCTTTCGGTTTACGAGGGTATGTGGACACACTCTCCTCGCTTGTTGCTATGCATCTCCTAGATAGATTGTCGGAGTAATGGGCCACGGGTAGGCAAACCCGAGCCCCTGGACCTTTCAAGACATCGGGGCATGCTACGCCCCTCAAAGACCCCAAGACGAAGGGTCGCTTCCTAAGAGTCGGCGGCAGAGCCGCCGACTGCCCCTCATGGTCGAGTCCTAGAGACGGATGCGAGATAAGCCGACTTCCAACTGGCGGCTTCCAGAGAAGCCGGCTATGGGGAGACGGCCCGCGACTCCAACCGCCTCCGCCACGCAACTCACGGACGGGATGGGGTGCGCCGCCAAGACGCCCATCCCGCCCGCTCATGAAGGCGAGCATAGCCACGAGCGCCCGATCGACGGAGATCTCCGTCGGCGCGACATCGCTGCCATGCCGCCTGACATCAACCCCGTGGGCGGCGCCCTGAGCCCACGACGGCCTGTCTGTACGACCCAGAGACGGCGGGACCCGCCTGTCGGCGGGGGTGCAGAAGACGGCGAGAGCGCCACAAGCCGGACCCGTTGGAAGTCGGCCCCCAGGAGTCGGCCGGCCCCTCCCATGGGCCCCGCACGCCATTAACCAGATAAGACAGGGAATGGCAACAGTGATCGCCCGTCAGGCGGCGGCACTGTTGCCATGACCCCATGACTAAGCCAGCGTCATTAGAGGCGCGACTACAGTAATCCGCAGCCAGCAAGACCCGCCCGCGGCGGATAAGGCCTGTCGGCCCCATGCTGGGCCGTTGGCGGGGCCCACTAGACGGCGGCCCCCAGCAGTCGGCGGAGAAGACGGCGACCTGAGAGACAGACGGTTGGGACCCGCGCCCAGCCGGATTACCCGGGGGGTAGGCCTATATAAACCCCCCGGGGAACCCATGCACGAGGTTGGACCCTAGTAGTTTTAGACACGCATAGAGGGAAGAGAATAGCTAGTCGTGCCCTTCTCCTTCCTCACCCCGAACAGCTCAAGGAGCAACCGTGTACCCACTTTGCCATAGTGATCATGCGGAGACCCCGCAGAGCAGCAGTAGGGGTATTATCTCCACGGAGAGCCCTGAAGCTGGGTAAGATCCGCCGGCGTGCATGCCTTCGCCTCATCCCGTTTCCTGGCACCGGCGACGTTCTACTTGCCCCCATCATGATAAGCCATCCTTTGGCATATGTCGCACCCAACCCCCAACATTTGGCGCCCACCATGGGGCTAGGTGCACCGTCGTCCGAGACCTGCTCTGGACGGGAACCCTTTTCCTCCCTGGCAAGCGCAGCCAGCCCGGCACGCCAGACGGAGTTCTGCGCCCGGCGTCTACGGCGCTGAGATCGCTCTTGTGACCAGCTGCCTCGCCGAACTTGTCGGCGAGGTTCGCCTCCGACGAGCCTGCATCCGACGACGCACGGGCGGCCCGAAACCTCCTCGTGGGCCTCCTCGAACAATTCCACGTCGCGGCGAGCCTGCCACGGACTTGAGTCCGAGGCTCCACCGACCCGATGCTGGTCGACTCCGACACCGCGTCGCTCGACGCGTTCCCCACCAACGTGGTGGTCTACGACGAGCCGCTCCCTCGCGCGGAGAGCGGCGGAAGCACCGTCACAGAGGTGCTCGTCATCGGTCATGGCGAGCATTCCGGCGAAGGAGCTCACGACCCTCTCGACGCGGCTCTGCAAGACCTGACCGCGCCTATTCCGGAAGACGCTGACGCCGAGATGCTGGAGGCACGCCGCCTTCAGCTCGTCGAAGGTGCGAGGAAGCTGGCAAGCATGAGACGCTTGTCAGAAGCCTACCAACGTGAGATGGATCGTGCTGTGGGCGGCTCGCCGGCCCCGATTGGGCCTAGCCGCCTAGGCGTGGTCCAACAACGCGGCAAGGCCATCGCCAACCTGTTCGGGGCCAATCGCCCTGTGTACGCCATGCCTGCGGAGAACATCCGCGCCGCCCAGGCGGCGGCAGACGAGCTGGACAACTTCGAGGGTGAAGAGCGCCGCCTGATGACGGAGCGGGTCCAGCAGCTCCTCGACGCGCCGCCCAGCAGAACGAGGCGGCTGCCGCCTGTAGGCGCCAGAACGACAAAACGACGACCTGCCTCCCGCCGAGATCAGGTGCGGCGTCTCGGACACCGGCTGGCGGTGTCCGCGGAAGAAAAAACAAGGATCCGGCTGTCAGCCACAGTCGAACTCATATCTCCATCGGCGTGGCCAAGACGGCCGCCTAAGAGCGATGGAGCGGCGGGGCGACTATCGCCTCCTCCTCGCAAAGAAAGGCGAAGTCTCCCGCCACCGTCGAGCATCCGACTCGGCGACCGCCTTGGCCGCCGAGAGGAGTCGGAGAAGCGACGCCGCCACGGATCGACCGGCTCCACCGATCTCTGGCGCTGGAAGAAGAAGACGAGTTAGGTCCGCCTGTTTGGACCTCGCATCCGAGAGCGAGCCCTTTCCCAGAGGGTTCACGCTCCCCCGAGATACACCCAAGTACACCGGCTCCGTTAAGCCGGAAGACTAGCTGGTCGACTACTCCACGGCCGTCAACATAGCGAACAGCAACAAGCGTGTTGCCGTAAAGTATGTTCCGCTCATGCTCCAAGGCACGGCCCGGACATGGTTGAACAGCCTGAAGCCCCGCAACATCAACAGCTGGGTCGACTTCATCAAGCCTTCGTCCGCAACTTCACAAGCACGCATAAGCGACCTCCCAAGCCTCGCGGCTTTCCTTGTGCATGCAAGGCCCTAACAAGTCGACTCGCGACTACCTCACGCGTTAGGCGAGCTTGGAACTCCTGCGGCGTGCACGAGTGCAAGCTATCCAGTACTTCACCGCCGAGTGCAGAGAAGGCACTCTCCTCAAGCACAAGCTCCTTTGCGACGAGCCGGAGACCCTCGACGAGCTGCTGATCATAGCAGACAAGTACGCCACAGCCGACTCCTCCATGAAGGCGGAGATTGAAGTCAGTGCGACCGGCAAAGTGGCTGTAACACCCCGGATGTAACTTTCCATATTTGTAACTCCAACTCTTGCCATTTTCGGCATTGTGATATGATATTCCCTCCGTGGTTGGGTTTTTCTTCATTTTTGCATTTTGTCCGTGTCATGCATCTCATATCATGTCATCATGTGCATCACATTTGCATACGTGTTCGTCTCATGATTCCGAGCATTTTTCCCGTTGTCCGTTTTGCAATCCGGCACTCCTATGTCCCCCGGCGTCCCCTTTTACGTTTTTCTGTGAGTGGGTACTAAACTTTCTCGGAATGGACCGAGGTTTGTCAAGTGGCCTTGGTACACCACCAGTAGACCACCTGTCAAGTTTCGGGTCATTTGGAGCTCGTTTGGTACTCCAACGGTTAACCGCACCCTCGCAAAGGCCTCTTTTATGTTGCAGCCCAACACCCCTTCAAAACAGCCCAATAACCCATCTAAGTCACTTTCATGCTCTCCGTCGTCGGATCACGATCGTGTGGGCGAAAACTACACCTCATTTTGAGCTTCCTAGCTCCTTCTACCTATAAATATGCATCTCCCCCTCCAAATCCGGATCCCAAACCCTAGCCCGCTCCTCCACGCCACGGACACGTCCGTCCGCGCATGACAGGCTCCCGCCCGCCGCCCGCCAATCGGAGCCTGCCACGTGGGCACTCCGCCGCCCAGCGCGCCCGGCCGCCCGGGCCAGCGTAGCCCTCCCGCCCAGCGCGCTCCGCTGCCGCGCCCGATCCGCCCGATCTTGGCTCCCGCCGCCGCCGCCTCGCCTCCCGTCGCCCGCCAGCGCCCCGAGGGCCCCGCCGTCGCCTCGGCGCGCCCGCCAGAGGATCTTCTCCGGCCGCTCTCCGGCTTCCTCGCACTGCTCCGGCGAGCCCGGCTCCGGCGACCTCAGACCCGGGCCGATCCAGATCGGGTTGACCTCTTCCCCCCCTATTTTTTTTACTAAGTCTGAAATCTGCTGTTAAATCATTGCATGTTCATCGCATCACGTCTTCGCACCCATAGCTCCGTTTCGTGCGTGTAATATGTCAAAATGTTCGTCTCGAAGAGTAGATCATTACATATCATTGCATCATTTTCATTTGAGCTCATCTTGATTCCCGAAATGCTGTTAGAAGAGGGCTATGTGATGTTAGTTTCATTTCTTAATGTAACATGCACTTTGTCATTTTTCCATGATTGATGTGTGCATCCTATGATCTTGAGTCCTACATGTGTTTTGTAATATTCCATGCCATCTTTCCAGGGTGTATGCCATGTATTTTTGTGATCTCTGTGGTGACTAGCACAAGCATGCAAACTAGGCTTCCGATGTTGCTGATTTCAGCCCTGTTTCTTGATATTTTTATGCCATGTTAACTTGATGCTACCGAGATCCATGCATATTTTGAGATACTTCAGTAAGGATGTTTTGAACATATGGTTATGCTCTATCCATCCATGCCTTTGTTTGCAATTATGGAGTGCCATAGCTTGAGTCAATCGAGCTATACTTTTGCTATAAAATGTTTCCTGGCAGATTGTTTACATGTTATTCAATTTTGCCAAGGTTGTTGTAGTTGATCCGTGTATGCTATGATGTTGTTCTTGCCATGTATAACTTCTATGCCATGTCTTCCTGATGGTTGTATGCTTAGATTATCTTGAAATGCTCTGTAGTGAGTGCGTCGAGCTCTTAAACATGCCTACTTGTTATCTGTTTTTGTCATGCCCTGTTGCTGAATCTGTTAACGAAACTTGCTATATTGACATGGGTGTTACTATATTTTCTGATCCCTTTTGGCTCATGGTCAGTAAGGGACTTCTGTTCTATGCTTTGAGTAGATTCATGCCATGCCTTGTTTTGCCATTATAAGTTCCTGTAGCATGTCGTTTGCTTGCTCTGAACATTGCTACCTGATGCTGTTTCTGCCATGTTCAGTAATTTCACTAAGTCTGTGAAGCTGATATGTTTTGCACTTTTGCCTTGCTTGTTTGGACCTGTTATGTTGTGATTTAGCCATAGCTCAGTGTTCATCTTTTGTCAAGCATCTTGAGTAGATCACTGCCAGATACTTTGTTGGTACGTTTTGGTGCAGTAGCTTAACTTCTTGTTGCTTGCTATGTGGCATCATGCTGTTAATGGCAGATTAGTGCCATTCTTGTTCTGATTGTCATTTGCAAACCGTGCATCCGATTCCGGTGATCTTTATATCGATTTCAACCGAAATAATCTCATCTTTCCAGCAGAATACTTGGTTTGCCAAGTTGATGCCTGGTTAATCATTTTCCTTCCGGAGCACGCATACGCATTGCATATCACATCTCGCATATCATGCCATGTTTTGCATCATGTTGCTTGTGCATTGCACCGTGATTTATTGTGGTTCCTTTGTTTGTGTTCTTGCTTTGGGTAGAGCGGGAGACGAGTACGTGAACGAGGAACCTGTTGAGAAAGCTTACGAGGATCAACCTTTCGACAACTCTGAGAACTTTGCAGGCAAGATGACCATACCCTCAAATCACTTCTATATTTGCTATGCTAGATGCTCGCTCTTTTGCTATGCCTATGCTACGATGCCTATCACTTGCTTATCATGCCTCCCATATTGCCATGTCAAGCCCTAACCATCCTTTCCTAGCAAACCGTTGTTTGGCTATGTTACCGCTTTGCTCGGCCCTCTTATAGCGTTGCTAGTTGCGGTGAAGATGAAGTTTGTTCCTTGTTGGAACATGGAGATGTTGTTCCTTGTTGGAACATGTTTACTTGTTGGGGATATCACAATATATCTGCTATAATTAATGCATCTATATACTTGGTAAAGGGTGGAAGGCTCGGCCTTATGTCCAGTGTTTTGTTCCTCTTGCCACCCTAGTTTCTGTCATACCGGGTTATGTTCCTTGATTTAGCGTTCCTTACGGTTGGGTGATTTATGGGACCCCTTGACAGTTCGCTTTGAATAAGACTCCTCCAAAGAAGGCCCAACATTGGTTTTACCATTTGTCACCTAAGCCTTTTTCCCCGGGTTTTCGCGAGCCGAGGGTCATCTTTATTTTAACCCCGGACCGGTGCTCCTTCGTCTTGGCTGGCCCAAACGAGCAGACTGTGGGGCCTCCACGGGAAACTCGAGGCTTGGTTTTACTCGAGGATGTCTCATCTGGATGTGCCACGAGAACGAGATATGTGCAGCTCCTATCGGGATTTGTGGGCACAATCGGGCGGCTTTGCTGGTCTTGTTTTATTCTTGTCGAAATGTCTTGTAGTCCGGGATTCGAGACTGATCGGATCTTCGGTAGAAGGAATATCCTTCATTGACCGTGAGAGCTTATAATGGGCTAAGTTGGGACACCCCGCAGGGTTTTATCTTTCAAAGCCGTGCCCATGGTTATGAGGCAGATGGGAATTTGTTAATGTCCGGTTGTAGAAAACCCGAAGTTGACCTTAACTAAAATACACATCAACCGCGTGTGTAACCGTGATGGTCTCTTCTCGGCGGAGTCCGGGAAGTGAACACGGTGTTGGAGTTATGTTTGACGTAAGTAGTACAGGATCACTTCTTGATCGCTACTAGCTTCACGATCGTGCCTTGCTTCTCTTCTCGCTCTCTTTTGCGAATGTAGCCACCATATATGCTAGTCGCTTGCTGCAGCTCCACCTCACAACTCTGTCCTTCCTATAAGCTTAAATAGTCTTGATCTCGCGGGTGTGAGATTGCTGAGTCCCCGTGACTCATAGATTCTACCAAAATAGTTGCAGGTGCCGACGATGCCAGTGCAGATGACACAATCGAGCTCAAGTGGGAGTTCGACGAGGAACTTGGTCGTTACTATGTGTCTTTTTCACGATGATCGATGAGTGGAGCCAGTTGGGACGATCGGGATCTGTGTAGCATTTGGGGTATCTTCTTTTATTTTGGTTCCGTAGTCGGACCTTGAGTGTAATCTGAATGATGGATGTTTATTTATGTATTGTGTGAAGTGGCATTGTAAGCCAACTATGTATCTCTTTCCTTATGTATTACATGGGTTGTGTGAAGATTACCTCACTTGCGACATTGCTTTCAATGCGGTTATGCCTCTAAGTCGTGCCCGACACGTGGGAGATATAGCCGCATCGAGCGTTCTGATGGCTCCTCAGCTCCAAGAACTCCGGTGGAGACACCAATCGACAGCAACAGAACAATCACAAGCGCAAAGGCCCCACAGCCGGCTTCCAAAGATCGGCAGAGTTGCGCGATCGAAGACCAGCAGCGGAGGGCAGCCTCCCGCCAAGCGACGGAAAGGCGGCAAGTCCAACTGGTTGTCGGCCTTCTCTTACGAGTAGACTCTAGATGGTCCCTGCAAGTTCCATAGCGGCACGAAGCCGTCAAACCACACCACCCGGAAGTGTCACAGGCTCACTAGGATCGCCAAGGGAGACGGCCTCCTGCCCCCCTTGGCTTTGGGCGCCGCCAAAGAGCCGGCTGTCAGGCCAGTTGGTGCAGTGCAAGACGAGTACCCAGAAGAGCACGGAGCCTATGTGGTGTTCACCAATGTGGCCGACGATCGACGCAGCAGGCGGCTGCAGCAGCAAGAGGTGAATGTAGTAGCATCAGATACTCCAGTGTTCATGCACTGGTCCGAGAAGCCTATCAGTTGGAGCAGAGCTGATCACCCAGAGGTGATTCCGAATCCGGGCTCCTACGCCCTGGTCTTGGGAGCCACCCTTGCCACGGATAGGCGGGCCGCTCGCTTCTCGCGAGTGCTGATAGACGGAGGCAGTAGCATCAACATCCTGTACAAGGACACGATGGAGAAGTTAGGAATCAAGCAAAGACAGCTTCAGAGCAGCCGGACTGTGTTCCACGGCATTGTACCTGGCCTTTCCTGCTCACCGATCGGCAAGATCCTGATAGATGTCCTCTTTGGGGACAAAGATCATTTCTGCCGAGAGCCAGTTTGGTTCGAAGTGGTGGACCTCGAAAGTCCATACCACGCTCTGCTTGGCCGACCTGCTTTGGCCAAGTTCATGGCGGTCCCCCACTACGCCTACCTCAAGATGAAGATGTCGAGTTCCAGGGATTCGACCGAGCGGGCGACTCTGAGAAAGTCGTCCGCTTGCGCGGCTGAAAGCAGTCGGCTAGCCGAGTCCCTGGTGATCGCAGCTGAGAAGCGGCTTCTTGATCGGGTTGTGGCGATGGCCGGCAAGCAGCCCGAGATATCGCCCAACCCCAAGGAGTCGGAAGCTGAGGGCTCGTTCAAGCCGGCCAAAGAAATGAAGAAGATACCCTTGGACCCGGAGCACCCGGAGAGGTACGCTGTCATAGGTGCAAACCTTGACAGCAAATAGGAAGGCGAGCTCGTCGATTTCCTCCATGAGAATCGGGACATTTTTGCATGGTCCCTTAAAGACATGCCAGGTGTACCGACGGAATTCCCCGAGCACAAGTTACATGCCCGATCTAATGTGAAGCCCGTCAGGCAGCCCTTGCGTCGCCTGTCAGAAGAGAAAAGAAGAGTTGTTGGAGAAGAGATAGCCCGGCTCCTAGCAGCCGGTTTCATTATGGAAGTGTTCTTTCCAGAATGGTTAGCAAACCCGGTCCTGGTACTGAAGAAGAACAAGCAATGGCGGATGTGTATTGACTACACAAGCCTCAACAAAGCTTGCCCCAAGGACCCGTTCGCCCTGCCAAGAATTGACCAGGTGATAGACTCCACAACCGGATGCGAGCTGTTGAGCTTCTTAGATGCATATTCGGGATATCACCAGATCAAGCTGAACCCGGCTGACAGACTGAAGACCGCCTTCATCACGCCGTTTGGAGCCTTCTGCTACCTGACCATGACGTTCGGCTTAAGGAATGCCGGCGCCACCTTTCAGTGTTGCATGCAGAAGTGCCTCCTCAAGCAACTCGGTAGAAACGCCCACGTCTACGTGGACGATGTGGTGGTGAAGACGGAAAAGCGAGGAACACTGCTGGAAGACCTTAAGGAAACCTTTGAGAACCTGTGCCAATTCCAGATCAAGCTCAACCCTGAGAAGTGCGTCTTCGGAGTACCAGTCGGCCAACTCCTTGGTTTCCTGGTCTCCGAACGCGGCATAGAGTGCAACCCTGTGAAGATCAAGGCCATCGAGAGGATGGAAGTACCTCGCCGACTGCTAGATGTGCAAAATTTCACCGGCTGCTTGGCGTCCATCAGCCGATTCATCAGTCGGTTGGGCGAGAAAGCTCTCCCTTTATACCAGCTCATGAAGAAGACCACCTTCTTCGAATGGAACCACAAGGCGGACGAAGCTTTTGTCCAGTTGAAGAAAATGCTGACTACTCCCCCTGTGCTGGCGGCCCCGACTCCTAAAGAACCCATGCTCCTGTACATTGCCGCCACTAGCCGGGTAGTCAGCACAGTCATTGTAGTTGAGCGCAAGGAGGAAGGCAAGGCGCTACCTATCCAGAGACCGGTATATTACCTGAGCGAAGTACTGTAGACCTCCAAGCAGAACTACCCCCACTACTAGAAGATGTGCTACGGCGTGCACTTTGCCGCCAAGAAGTTGAAGCCTTACTTTCAAGAGCATCCGATCACTGTGGTTTGCACAGCCCCACTAGCCGAGATCATCGGAAGCCGAGATGCTTCTGGCCGAGTGGCCAAATGGGCCATAGAGCTGGCCCCCTACACCATCTATTACCAGCCCCGCACCGCCATCAAGTCGCAAGCACTGGCCGACTTTCTCGCCGTGGGCGAGACCGATACCTGCCGCCCAATACCGACTCCACCCATTGGCGGATGCATTTCGATGGCTCCAAGATGCGCACCGGCTTGGGAGCCGGCGTTGTCCTCACTTCCCCCAAAGGCGACAAGCTCAAGTATGCGCTGCAGATTCATTTCTCCACCTCCAACAACGTCGCCGAATACGAGGCACTCATTCACGGGCTCCGGCTTGCCAAAGAACTTGGCATTCGCCGGATCCTGTGTTATGGCGACCATGACTTGGTGGTCCAACAGTCATCTGGCGATTGGGACGCCAAAGATGCAAACATGGCGAGCTGCCGTTTCCTGGTACAGCAACTCAGTGGATATTTTGAGGGACGCGAGTTCCTTCACGTACCAAGAAATGACAACGACCAAGCAGACACCCTGGCACGAATCGGCTCCACCCGCCAGGCAATACCATCCGGCGTCGCCCTTCGGCGCCTCCTCAAGCCATCTGTCAAGCCTTCACCAGAATCAGATTCCATTTTTATGTCGGCTCCCCCTGAAGAAGTCGGATCCGACTCAAGAGCCTCAGCAGACGGCACGAGAATTCTTACAGATGGCTCCAAGAATGCCGCAGTCCAAGCCGGCCGGGACTTGAGTAACTCGCCCGGGGACTGCTGGCGACCATTGCGAACTCAGAGCTCGGCCGGGGACTGCACCGGTCGGCCGAGGACTTCATCAACCCAGCAAGCGACGCGGACTCCAGCCGCCGCCTCCCAGCCCAGCCGCCTCGTCCAAGTAGCGATCTGGCGGTTGAAGAAATAGAAGCACCCTCATGGGCCCAGCCCATCCGAAGTTCCTAGTAAGCGAGAGCTACCAACCGACGAAATCTTGGCTCGGCAAGTACAACGCCGAGCGGCAGCCTACACCATAGTCAACAGAGAGCTGGTCAGGCGCAGTGTCACTGGTGTCTACCAGCGTTGCATCGAGCCAGAGCAAGGCCAAGCGATTCTCAAAGACATTCATCAAAGCGAGAAAACGGCCACCATGCGGCCTCAAGAGCACTCGTCGCCAAAGCCTTCCGACATGGTTTCTCTTGGCCAACTGCCCTAGAAGAGGCCAAGGAATTAGTCCAAAAGGCAAGGGGTGCGGATGTTCCGCTCCAAGCCAGATCACCGGCTTCGCGCTCAAGACTATCCCCATCGCCTGGCCCTTTGCTGTTTGGGGCCCGGACATGGTGGGACCATTCAAAGCAAGACGAGGCGGCCTAACTCACTTACTTGTCGCGATGGACAAGTTCACCAAGTGGATAAGTAAAGCCCACCAAGAAGTTGAATGGTCCAACTGCGGTGACTTTCATCGCCGACATCACGACTCGATGCGGCATACCACACAGCATCATCACCGACAATGGCACAAATTTTGCCAAAGGCGCCTACAGCCCGTTTTCGCGACGACGCAAGGCATCCGATCGGACTTAGCGTCCGTTGCCCATCTGCATCAAGCGGCCGGTGGAGCGAGCAACGGCCGCATCTCGTCGGCATCAAGCCTCGACTGGTCAAACCACTGGAGCGTTCGGCCGGCTGCTGGCTTGAGGAGTTGCCAGCCGTCCTCTGGAGTTTGCGCATGACTCCAAACAAGTCAACCGGCTTCACACCTTTCTTCCTTGTCTACGGTGCTGAAGCCGTCATCCCAACGGACATAGAGTTCGACTCCCCGCGAGTCACCATGTACACCGAGGAGGAAGCAGAAGAAGCACGTCAAGACGGCGTCGATCTGCTGGAAGAGGACCGGCTGTTGGCACTCAGCCGGTCCAGCATCTACCAGCAGAGCCTGCGCCGCTACTACAACAGGAAGGTCAAGTCGAGATCTTTCCAAGAGGGCGACCTTGTGCTCCGGCTGATCCAGCAAACAACCGGCCAGCACAAGCTGTCGGCGCCTTGGGAAGGCCCCTTCATTATCAGCAAAGTGCTGGGCAATGACTCCTACTACCTGATCGACGCTCAGAAGCCCCGAGCACGCAAGAGGGACGACTCCGGCAAAGAGATGGAACATCCATGGAATGCAAATCTTCTCCGAAGATTTTACAGTTGATGCAGTATGTACCATGCTACCTTTTGTGTTAAAGTACCAAGACTTCGGGCCCCCCGAGACGAGCTCGGGGACTGCCCTTTTTTGTTATCTGTATGATAAGAATTATGCCTTAGAGTATGTTACTCTTTGTTATGCCGCTTTGCACCGGGTTCGACTAGTCGGCCCGGGGACTCGCCCCCTTGCGCTATGAAATGCTTCCTGCAGTCAGACAAGTAGTGTGTGGTGCCTAAGTCATCTCCTGTCAAAAGCCGCAGCTCGCAGAGTGACTGTTTGGTGGGCAGGAGTAAGGAAGAATGGGCGCCCACATGAAAAATGGCTAAGGACCCAAAGCATAAACATAGCTTAAGCCGGCTTCCAGCCCCTCTTCGCAAAGCCGACTCTTGAGTAGTCGGCTTGCTGCTTTCTATCCAACTTGTTAAAAAGACTCGAAAAAATGGCTAAGTACTTGCCTTCCCAAGAGTAGCCAAGCACTTGATCCAAATGTCATCCATGAGCGGTTGTCCGACGGCAAGGCGGCGACTAAGGAAGGCGGCAAAGGAAAAGCCATAGGAGCAATGAGCAAGGAAAGATAAAATTAGGACAAATATTTACATAGCATAGGCCCTTGGCGAATCTTCGACAGAAGTTCAAAATACACCCAAGGGTGGAATTGTCTTAATTAACAAGTTTTTCAAAGACTACTAAAGCAGATAAAATAAAGGCAAGATGGCAGCCTAGGAAGCGGCAGACGGGTTTGAGGGCGGAGGAGACGGCGGTGTCAGCGCCGAGGCGGCCGGCTGGGCGATCTCGGCTTGATCATCTCGGCGGCAGCCGCCTGATCGGGCGGCTTGTTCTTTGGAGGCGCGGTCGAGCTAAAGCTGGTCGCCCGCTCCGTCTTCTGGCGCCTCCGTCTCGCCTCCGTCCTCCGCCTCGCCTTCCTCCTCGGCGCTGGAGCCGATCACCTCCGCCGAGTCCTCGTCATAATCAGGGTTCATCCCGAACCACTCCGGCGGCGCCTCCCCGCCGTCCTCAGCCCGCTCAGGGACGAAGATGCTGGTGTCCGTGTAGTCGGCGATCGCCGCCGCACGCTCGACAAGGGCGTCCTCCGCAGCCAGCAGCTCCGCCTGGGCCTCTGACCGGAACGCAGCCAGCCGGTCCAGATCCAGCCCTGGATACCACGCCTTGACGAATTCCAACGCCCGACGCGCTCCAGCCCGGGCCGAGGAACCCTTCCAGGCCTCAAGACGGCCAACCGCAACCTCCAGCCAGTCGGCAGTCCGACTGGGAGTGCGCAGAACCGGCATGTCTGGCCATAGGGCAGCGATCGCCTGGGCGCCGACGCGTTGAAGCCGGCGTAGCATCCGATGGGTCGGCCGCAGACGAGCCTCAATGCTCAGAAGCTGCTCGTCAAGGGTCCGGGGGGCGTTGGCAGCAATCTCCGCACCATTTGCCATCCGCGCCTCGCGATCAGCCTCGATGGCTTGATTGGCCGCCTGCGTATTGCCGGGGAAGAAGTCTGCCAAGACGAAAAAGAAGCAAGTCAAAAAACCAGGAGTCAGCCCGGCCTATAGTCAGCGGCTCAAAGAAAGAAAGTAAAGAAACTCACCGTCGACGATGTCCTCGATTTCATGGAAGCCGGAGGTCAGCTGTGCCTCCTTGTCAGTCCAGGAGGAGCGCTCGCTTTCGAACTCGGCCAGGAGAGCAGCTTCTTTCCTCTCCGCCTCGTCCTGCGCCTTCTTAAGCAGCTCCATTTGCTCCGCCAGCTGCGTAGCTAACAGGTCGCGCTCTGCGGCGAGCTTGTTGCACTCCTCCCCCTTGGCACGCAAGGCGGTGTCAACTGCGCCCAGCTGCCGTCGGAGAGTGGCGTTGGCCTCTGAAGAATAAAAAGGAAAAGGACGTTAAGTCGTAAACTAAGAAGGTCGCTGGGAAGATCCGGCCCGACTGCTCAGCAGTCGGCTCATATCTCGGGGACTACAGCCCGCGGGTGCGCCAGCGCGCCCCCGCGAAGAAGAAAGAAGATTCACCCCGGCTCCTCGACAAGTCGGCGGTCCACTTGCCCAGCTTCTCAACATTGCGGTTGAAGGCAGTGGCGCGGAGGTTGTGATACTCATGTGATAAGCATTTCAGACAAAGGTAAATGTTTGGAATTCGCCAGATAGAGTTCCAAGCCGCCGCTTTCGAGCCGCCCAAACTCGGGACTACACCCAGTGGGGCTTGGCGCGCCTCACACGAGAAGAACAAGAAAAAACTCAAAGAAGAAACATACCCGAACGGTGGTTCGCGATGCCAGGTGCGCCTTGGTGCAGTTCTGGATGGCGTCGCCCTCGGCCCGCAGCTTCGCCTGAACGTCCAGAAGCGCCTGGTTCAGCGGGCCTGTGCTGCCTCCTCGCACCCACCCAACGGGCGCGGCGCTTGTCGCCTCGGTGTCTGGGATGGCCGAGCTGGCGGCGCTGGTCTCCAAGGGACGTGGCGCCGAAGTCGCCTTCTAAAGACGTCGGCGCGCTGGTGAGGCGACTTGAAGGAGCAGCTTCGCCACGGCCTCGTCTTCAGTCGGCGGCACCGGCGAGTTCGCTTGCTGTTTACCTTGCGCGCTCTTAGATGGCGGCGGAGGCGGCGGGGGCGGCACGGCCGTGCCCGACATGGAGGTCTCGCCGCCTTCCCTCTCCATGACGGGGAACTCGCTGCCGGCTCCCTCCGTCTGCCCCGTGAACTCCGGCGGCGGCGGCACGGAGCTCAGCGGGGTGACGAGCAACGCCGATTGGAGGCGCGCGGCCTCCTCGGCCCGCCGCTTAGCCACGACGGCGGCTTCGGCCTCCTCCAGCTTCCTCTGGGCGGAAGCCGCCGCCTTCTCTAGGCGGGCGGCTTCTTCCTCGTCGCGCTTCTCCTGCGCGTTCTGCTCCGTCGCCTCCCGGAGGTCGGCGGCGGGGTCAATCCGCCGAGTATTGGCGGACGTCTCTGCCGACCCCATGACAGAGGCGGCGGCGACCCTCTCTGAAGTAAGGGGAGCCCTGATGCGAAGAAGACGTGTAAAAGATTTGGGCAAGATTCACCAGAAGAAAACAAGACAAAAGCAGAAGCACTTATGCGGAGACGAGCGGCGGCTTTTTCACTTCCTAGCGGAAGCGGTTGGCCTTTGCGACCGCCTCTTCCCGCTTGGTCGCGGCGGCCGTCCCCTTGAACTTCTTCGACCGGCCGCCTAGCAAGCTCGGCCCGGCCCGGCGCTTCTTCGTGCCGCCTCGACCACCCAAGCTGGCGGAGGAACTCGTGTCCGACTGGCCGACCTTCGGTTGGCGGCGGGGGACGACTTCCCCCTCGCCGTCATCTTTAGGCCAGTCGGCGAAGGTAGCCGAGGGCCTGAAGTCGTCAGCCCCTCCTCCTCCTCCTTCGGCATCGGCCTCCATCACCGACGCCCCCAAGTCAGGGTCGTCGACGTCGCTCTCCGCCCGGTCGGGGACGAACTCACGGGCCGGCCCCGTGGTGCCGGCTGAGGGCTGCATGAGGGGGTTCTGACTCGAAAAAACCAAAAAAAGATCAGAGGTCGGATTCGGCGGAAAAAGAAAACAGAAGAGCTAGAGAGACGACTTACCACAGGCGGGGGGTTGGCGCGCGAGTACGGCTCCTTGCCGAACTGCCAATCCGCCATGAGATTGCAGTTCGCAATGTAGTTCACCGTGTCCACCACCTCCGCGTGGGGCATGTCCTTGGAGCACAGCCGACTGGGGTCCCGGTGGCCGCTCATCTGACAGATCATATGAGGTCGGCCTTGGAGCGGGAGGACTCGGCGCGCCACGAAGGCGGCCAGCAGGTCGGCCCCGGCCAGGCCCTCCGACTGCGCCAGTGATGAGTCGCGACGGCGGCGGCACCAGCGGAGTCGGCGTCTGACCGGTGGGACTAGGTGGGAGCCTCCCGCCAAGACGCCGGCCAGAAGGCGGCAGATTGACCCAGTCGCCTTCTGGAGCGATGTTCTTCACATAGAAATAGGTTCGTTGCCACATCTTCACCGACTTGATCAGCGGAATGGTGGGGAACGGGTTGTCGGCCACCGCTCTCCGCATCACGATGAAGGTGTTGCATGAGCCGCGACGCGCGCGTCGAGCTTGATGGAAGAATTCCCCCCACATCTCGATGGTGGGGAGAACGCCGAGGAAGCCTTCACACAAGGCGGCGAAGGCAGCCAGCAGCACCATCGTATTCGGAGTGAGGTGGTGCGGCTGGAGCCCGTGGAACTCCAAGAAGGCGCGGAAGAAGCCGCTCGCCGGCAGCCCTAGGCCGCGCATGAGGTGCGAGCGGAATACGACCCGCTCGCCCTCCTCCGGCGCCGGTGTTATCTCGCTCGCCGGCGCGGCGCGGGTCCGCACTAGGCTCTTGCCGGGGAGGCGGCGCGTCTGGCGGAGGAATTCAATGTGGTCGTCATCCACCTCGGAGCCGTCCCACACGCCGGAGCATGCGGCAGGAGGTGCATCGGTGGAGGAAGAGCTCATCGCCGTTGCGTGGCGTGGTTCGGCGCGGCGGCGGCAAGAGGAAGACGAAGCAAGAGGGAGAAGAAGCAAGAGGAAGCGGGGGAAGCAGGGAGATGGGTGCGCGTGCTTCGCCACCCCCCTCCTCCCGCCTACTTATAGGCTCCTGGGCTGAGAAGCCGCTGGGGCGGGCGTGGGATTAACTGCGCCCAGGACCCCACGCCCCCCATGATTTAACCCACGGGTTATCTGCGCGCGAGAACGACGTGAAACAAACCGCCCGCACGGCCGCAACAGATCCGTTCGCGTGCCGAGGCGCGGTAGTGGCGGGTTCCGCCAGATGGCCTATCGCGTCACGCGCGTGGGTGGGCAGACTGACCTTGCCGCGTGGCGTCACGCGACGGGCCCGCAACGGACAGCTTCCTGGAAGCTTATCAGGCACGCTGCCTGGATCCCACTACGACTTTCAAACCTTTTAAGGAGCAAGACGGCCTCCTGCAAGTCCGACTCCAGCTAGTCGGCCTAGAGGAAGACGGCGAGCAAGGCCCAGATTCTTCCACCAGAGGGATGAAACTGTTGAGGCTCCTCGACATGTTGCCCTCGGCGCCTCACCAGCTTCGGGGACTACTGTCGGAGTAATGGGCCACGGGTAGGCAAACCCGAGCCCCCGGACCTTTCAAGACATCGGGGCATGCTACGCCCCTCAAAGACCCCAAGACGAAGGGCCGCTTCCTGAGAGTCGGCGGCAGAGCCGCCGACTGCCCCTCACGGCCGAGTCCCAGAGACGGATGCGAGATAAGCCGACTCCCAACTGGCGGCTTCCAGAGAAGCCGGCTATGGGGAGACGGCCTGCGACTCCAACCGCCTCCTGCCTACGCAACTACGGACGGGATGGGGTGTGGCCGCCGCACGGCCCATCCCCGCCCCGCTCACGAAGGGTCGGCATGGCCACAGTGCGCCGTACTGACAGAGATCTCCGTCCGGCGCGGCACTGTTGCCATGCCGGCCCTGACATCAGCCCCGTGGGCGGCGCCTTGAGCCCACGACGGCCTGTCTGTACGACCCAGAGATGGTGGGACCCGCCTGTCGGCAGGGGTGCAGAAGACGGCGAGAGCGCCACAAGCCGGACCCGTTGGAAGTCGGCCTCCAGGAGTCGGCCGGCCCCTCCCACGGGCCCCGCACGCCATTAACCAGACAAGACAGGGAATGGCAACAGTGATCGCCCGCCAGGCGGCGGCACTGTTGCCATGACCCCATGACCAAGCCAACGTCATTAGAGGCGCGGCTACAGTAATCAGCAGCCGGCAAGACCCGCCTGCGGCGGACAAGGCCTGTCAGCCCCATGCTGGGCCGTCGGCGGGGCCCACTAGACGGCGGGCCCCAGCAGTCGGCGAAGAAGACGGCGACCTGAGAGACAGACGGCTGGGACCCGCGCCCAACCGATTTACCATTTTACCCTCGGGGGGTAGGCCTATATAAACCCCTCGGGGCACCCATGCAAGAGGTTGGACCCTAGTAGTTTTAGACACGCATAGAGGGAAGAGAAGAGCTAGCCGTGCCATTCTCCTTCCTCACCCCGAACAGCTCAAGGAGCAACCTTGTACCCACTTTGCCATAGTGATCATGCGGAGACCCCGCAGAGCAGCAGTAGGGGTATTATCTCCACGGAGAGCCCTGAAGCTGGGTAAGATCCGCCGGCGTGCATGCCTTCGCCTCATCCCGTTTCCTGGCAACGGCGACGTTCTACTCGCCCCCACCATGATAAGCCATCCTTTGGCATATGTCCCACCCAACCCCCGACATAGATCTTGCGTGATCGTAGGAATTTTTTTGAAATACTGCGTTCCCCAACAGAAACACAACGTTGGAACACACATGTGACACTGCATCGATGTAGCTCGCCGTTGACAATAGTCATGGACTTGGATCGCCGGCTGTGACGCCCGGATAATTAAGCTACAGTAATTCTCTACTAATGATGTCACAACATCACTATTACTGATGCTAATCTCGCTTAGATTCAAATCGGTTCAAATTCAAACTTAAGTAAAGTCGAAATTAAAAGTTTTCAAATATCAAAACTAAAATGTTCACAATATTCTATAAATTCACCTGATCATTGTCATTTTGGAACCAACCTAATTTGAATTCCCAAAAGGCCCTTGGAATTTAATATGGTGTCCAGCGGCAATTAAATTGACCTTTTCAGTATTTAAAAATAGTTGAACACTCCCAAACGCTTTAAAACTTTTTGTACCAACCGAGGTTATTGCCCTGTATTTTGGTGCCAAGTTTTGTATTAAACAAAACTATTAAGTAGCTCAGATAAAATGCAAAGTAGTAAAGAAATAAATAAAACATGAAAAAAAATGTAAAAGGCCTATTCTACTGGGCACTATGGCCCGTCTAGCAAACAGGCCGGCCCAGGCGATTGCCTCCCCCGCTCCCTGTTCATGGGGGGATCATGGGAATCGTCGATGCCCGCCACGGCACCGACCGGCGCCATGGCGGCCATCCGGTGGCTACCCCGGCGACCCCCCTCGCCTACTTATACCCGCAGCGCCACCCAATTCCCCCTGGAACCCTAACCCCTCGCCCTCTCCCCTCTTTCTCTCCAACCTCTCCTGAGCGCCGCCAAGGCCTCTGTCCCGTGAAACTCACGACCACGGTCGTCGCCTCGCCTCGTCTCCGTGCCAGATCGGACCACCACCGTCCCCTGCTTCCTCTTCGCTGACAAAAATGAGTCAAGGACCCCGACATCGACCCCTACATCGTCTTCGTCATCGGCACCGACGAGCCCCGCTGTCCCTTCCAACCCCGGCGCCATCTGCTGCTCCTAAGCCGTCACTGAGCCTCCGTGTGGTCCCACTGTGAGCTTCTCGTTCGATTCCCCCTCTTCCCCGGCTCGATTCGTTGCGTTTGCGACCATCCCGTGAGCTTCGTCCGCCATGGCAGAAGCTCAGTGTCCGCGTACGTGCACGCTGCTGCTCCTCTGTTGTTGTGCTACTTGCTGCTGCTTTTTGCATCACCCACAACGGCCATTGCTCGTGATGCTGTTGCTCTCTACGCCGTTGCCGCCGCGGCCCGCACCTCCCTGGTTGTGCTCTTCTGCTTCCAGCGCCACTCGCCGCTGCATCGTGGCTGCGCCCCCGGTTGTGTGCTGCTGCTGGTGCTTGCCTCTCCCCGCGGCTGCAACCACCGGCACCGGCTACCCCGCTAATTGTCGTCGCCACCGCGCCACGCTCGTCGCCCGCCTCGTGCCCCAAGCCGCAGACCGCAGCTGCCTACCACTGCCTGCTCCCACGCCTCCCTTAGCGCATGCACGCCCGCACGCAGCCGCGCCTGGCCCTGCTTGTCGTCCCGTGCTCGCCCATGCTCATGCCCGCGCTGCTTCTGCTGAAGCTCTTGCCCTGTTGTTGTGCTAATACTGCTGCCACTCCTACTGACTGCTAGCTACAGTAACATTGCAGCTAGCTTCGGCAAATTCACATTGAGTAGCCCCTTTGACAGCCAATAAACATCCACAAAACAAGTTCTTATGTGGATAAAAATAATTTGGTCTCGGAGTATACTTGAAAAAATTCATTTTATCCTATTGGACGAAATCCTTTCGATGCATGGTGTAAATCCTACAAAAATCACAAAATGCTAAGTTCTATTAAGTGAAAAACTAAAAACAGCTTTATTTTCGTAGCTACTTTAGAGCTGCTGGTGATCCAGCAAATCTATACCTACTAATAAAGCAAGGTGCGTTTCGTCAAAATTTCATCCGTTCACCGTCGAAAATAAAATTTTCGTATCCGAGGTGGTACTAAATTCTTATGCGCTTTTCTGCAAGAAAAATTCTTTTCTGTACATGGGCCGCGCGTTGTGGCCCAGCGAAGCCAGCCCACATATTTGTTTGCCCACGCAGCTGGCAAAATTCTATTTTCCACACTGGGCGACAAATAGTGGGAGTTTCACACAGGACAGCCAATAATGGGCTGCCTCATTTTTCTTTTATTTTGTGTTTTACTTCTACTAGTTGACCCGTTGCGCCAAATGGCGCAGAGACCTGCTGAAGACATGTTGTCGATGAAAATAGTTTCACGCTGCAAGAACCTTCAACTAAAGCCACGTTCGCAATGAAAATAGCTTCCTTTACTAAAGACAGGCCATGTATATATAGTCGGTTCAGTTCTGGTCTGCTAAATCCATATGCGCCTTGAAAAAAAAGACATGGTTTAATTTGCATAGCCTCACGAACTACAAACTCTTTTTGTGCGATTCAAACACATTTTTAGAGTTTTTATTTCTTACTACATGTTGTCTAAAATAACATTTTCCCAGAGAGAGAGAGAAGCATACCCTTCTCTTATTATGATTACTGGACCCGTTGCGCCAAAATGGCGCAGAGGCACGCTAAAGCCATGCCCGCAATGAAAAAAATTCATGGCTTATCCCCTCTAATAGAAAACACTCTAATAGAAAACACGATATATAGAGTTCTATTTAAAACAAAATATATGCATGAGCAAGCACGTACAAATAGACCCATTTGAAATGATGTGCGCGATTCAAAATATTTACATTTTTCAATAACTCTATGTTTGGGCAAGCGTGTCAAACCCGAAGTGTTTTAAAAATATTTGACTTCGTTAGTAGAAGTAGGTTTTAGCAACCATTTGGGGTACTAATTCAAACCCATTAAGATGAAAAAAGAAGGATAATTTATCTTTAAAAATATATGCTTAAGCATGCATATTTTTTATCTTATTCGGGTAACATAGAGCCAAATGGCACAGGGTCCAAATTCAAACCCCGAGTGTTTTGAAACAGTTGGGGTTTCATTAACATCTTTTAAGTTTTAGAAATCATTTAGGTGGGGTAAGAATCAGCTAAAAATGCAACATTCGGATACCATTTTTAACTATTTATGCATATGATTGTTACATAGACAAATAAAAGAGGTCACTACCATAGTTAGAATGTACACCTACGATAAGAAAAATTCAAGTTTCCGCCTTACTATGCAACTGTACACTTGGTGAAGATAACAAAGTCGATATTGCTAACAACCACAAAATTTGAAAGATCGAAGCAAGCAAAAAAATAATGGAAACTCAGATAACAAAGAGGTTGACAAAAATCTGAAGTTAACATACATATAGGACATGTCACATGCAAAATTGAGATATACTGCAGATAACACATTACATGCATGAGTGCCAATCATATGGGTTCTGCTCTGAATCACACGATTCAGACAGTTGTGAACATTGATGATTATGATTGTGTGGTAACTGTATATATCGATTACGAACCAGGAAAAGAAACTAACGGTAGCTCACAGTTCTTTCAGAAAAACATAAAGGTACTAACTGGCAGTTATATTTCCACCATCACTCCTAGTTGTGACTTCCTACAAGAAATGAGAACGAAAATGATATTACAGTCTCATGTCCCTTCCTTGTTTGGCCGTTATATTCGACATGTTCCTTCCCTGAACAAAAGAGATCAATAGTGAGCATTAAAGACCCCTGAAAACCCAATACTCCCTCCGTCTCAGTTTACAAGTCCTACGCGTATACCTAGGTTGTCAATTTTATCACCCTAATATAAACTATATAACAAAAAAATTATACCTTTAGAAAATAGAACATCTGATGTTTATTTTGGTATATTTTTTGTAATATATAACTTGTATTAGGTTGGTCAAATTGACGACCTAGGGGTACGCGCACGCCCTGTAAACTGAGAGAGAGGGAGTAGGATATACGCCATGGCAGTATCTGCCCCGGTTTCATATTCATTCAATGCACATTACCAAAATCTAATAGTAACCAAACTTGAATTAAAATGGTACATAAAGTTTTTGTAGTTAGAGATAGGACCAAGTTGGAATAGTATAGATAAAATCAAACTTTATCCAAGCATTACACGGAAGAAACGTGACCCACTTATCATATGAACAGAAACAAACCGAGAAATTTATTTACCATCAGATGTCGATCTCTATATTTCTGCTTTGCAAATGATCCCAATTTAAAGCTTGATATCCCTTGGAATCTTCACATTACACTGCAACCTACAAAGCTTAAATAAGGCCACTAACGCTCAGAGCATAGCTTAAAGAATTGTGCAATTAGCTCATGAAAGCCCCCTGATGTAACATTTTTACCTGGTTGGTGATGCATGGTGGTCTACTATGCGCAATAAAATACAACAAGTAAACCAAATAATCATCATATTAAGTATTACATCATCAATAGGTTGATCTTGTTTGCACTGCCAATTACTACAGACTTACACACGCTCCCTTCAAATTTCAAGGACTGCTTAGCCAACAATTCCAAGTTCAAGCATGAAGTAGTCAAAATGAAATAACTCAAAATATTTTTAGAATCTCTACATAGAAGGATACCCTTGAGGACTATGTGAACCTAGAAGACCAGGAAAGAAAATATTTCAACTTCGCAATGATATAAGGGCATCTCCATTGCTGGGCGCTTAGCCCCCGCGCCAGGTTCGTAATCCCAGCAGATTAGCGGTTGCCGGCTGTAATCCTGGTGTCAACCCTGGCGTCAACGCCAAATCGCGCACCCGGCGCTTGGCCATTCTTCCAGCACTTAACATCTACGTTGTTTAGTTAATTAGCGTCTAGCATTGAGGGATGAGGTGCTTAGGTGTTCTTCAGATTTTATTATTTTCTTCGTAAGCGCCTATGTAAGCTCCTAGCATTATAGCTGCCCAAAGGGAAACATGTTAAATAATAGCAGTTGTGAATGGGCATATAAGTATATATCACCACCTTTAGTCCACGACAACATGTAAATTATCTACTTAATAGTAAACGGTGTATCTAGAGATAATGCTAACCAATTCTGCATACAAAACGCTTTCGAGATGGCAAATTATAATTTACTCCTAATGTTCCTTGTAGATTGTGGTTGCTCAAAGTCAAATAGCTGCAATACATGAAAACTTTTATATCAATTAAAACTACTTCAGTTATTAATTAAAATTACTTCAGTAGTACATACGCACATGATCAAGGATAAAATGAATACTACTACACACAAATGGTTAAGTAGACAAAACACCATATGTTCAATCACACAACCGGCAAGCATGAGCCAAAATAGAACAAAACTCTGTGCCAAATCCTGAATATAAACAAAATCTAAACTAATATCCATGACAACACATAGGAAAGAAAAGAATGCAGTAGCTAAATAGAAAAGGAAGTGAGCAAAACCACTGGCAGAACAAGCAAGCAGTAACATGCAGAGATCTTATAGCCTGCAACATAAAATGGGAGGAACTCATCAGGCAGAAGCATTAATCCAAAAGAATCGTCAGCAACCTTCCCTCCCCTGCAGCTCCACCCCACCATGAAGACCCAACCACTCATGCTCTCCACGACGACGAGGTGCGCCAGATCCAGAATCACGGAACATCACACTGCAAACTAAATACTGGAGCATCAGATTAGCAGCTATATATTCCAAGCATGCATTTTTAACTGTAAAAGAGCTAATAAAGTGTTTACTTCAAGAAAATACAGCAGGCCAAGCAAAAAAATGTCTATCTAAAGGTGAACACAAAATGAAATATCAATCGTAATAATTAGGGTGTGCAGGACCAAATAATTAATATGCCACTTTGGAAAGAAAACTTCAAAATGTACCAACGATTGTGTTCACAGTGTACGATTGGTCGGCCTGTCATATTATTCTCATCATCAGTTTATTACACGAAAAAGGACTGCCATAGCCTCACATATGTGCTCGGGATGCTGCGACAAGAAACAAACTACCAACAAAAAGACAAATTTGCATATGTACCTATTGAGAAACAACATATAAATTTTCTGGATGATAATTTGAATGTTGTACAAAATTCAAGAGAAACTTTCCACTACCATATAGTGCTCGCCGCATTACTTCATTGCACATATACTCTGTACTTGAACTATTGACTGTAGGAAAAATATGTAGTGCACACATTTACCAACATATATGTGGGTAAGACACGTGCCTAAAAGAGGGCAGATTCAAAAGTGGCAACTTGTACGACATAATAAGCACTAAACACATAAACAAAGCACGCATTTAAGCACACTTATTCACACCTTGCCTGATTCAGTGATATACCGGTTGTCATGAAAGCATTCAAACTGACACAATGACCCTATGCACTGCATCTATCATTAAGTAGAGGAGAAGATCATAAAGAAACAAAATAAAGGCATTCACCTGCATCATATCCCACCTTGTATTGATATGAATATGAAAGCCTCCAATAATTAAAGAATTCATAGTTGAGGGCATCTGGCATTAAGTTCGCTAGTTCTTGTGTGTCCCCATATCCATCACCATCTATACACATTGAAGGTTCCTCTGGTAGTCATCATGGTAAAGGGATTGAGAAAGCATTGGAATAAATTTCTCATGTAGTAAGACGTGGAACCTTAGCAAAGCAGCAGTAATCAACGGCTCAAGCAAGCACCAGATCAACTTGACAACTTTACCTGCAGCCACACCTTGCAACAAAGAGAATACAAACATTAAAAACAGGAGAAGAAGTTATGAAGAAAACCTCACAAGGCTGCCAATAACGCACTCCTAATATGATCATTCAGTTACTATCATCTTATATATGAAAATGAGATATTATGACACAGTGGCAGGAGCAAGTGATAGTGGATCAAGCCTCCGAGTTCAGGCACTTACATTGCAATAATTTGGCTTCCTCCTTTTAATTGTGATTAAACATACTTAAGGGAGTGTCTGTTCTAAAACCAATGAACAAGCCTAAACATGAATGGTTCCAGTAGACTTGATAACCCATTCAAGCTTAAGTGACCTTGAAGCGCTGCTCTCTGGAGCCATGATCGCGACACCAAGAACTCGCACGAGACATGGAGGAGCACGTACCACAACGCCCTCACACCAATGCCTCCAACTTGCATATGAGGCTTTTCTGATTAGGAACTATATGGTAAAGAAACAACATTTATCTGTTCTAACTGAGTCTCAAAAGTGATCAAATTGGACCATATTCAAAATCCATAAATAACCAAACTGGAACATGCCCAAAAACTATAGCTCTAATAAAAGGATTCCTTTAACCACAATAGCCAAGAAAGTAAACAAATTCTGGTGGATTAACTTGGTGACTTAGACAAACATGAGATCTGGAAACAATACACTGGAATAAAGTGGTCATTCTGACAATGTCCATGGAACTGAAACCACCATGAGTACCATTGTTGAAATTATGAAAAATCTCATTATTCCAAAGTAGAGTTAGCGCACTTCTTCTTAGATAAAGTTAAATAGTTCTAAATAATCAGTAATATAATACACCATATGTTGAGTGAAATCTGTCTTTTGGATTGAGTAATTAAATAACTACAAAGATCTTGCAAAATCACAACATAACAAGAATCTGAAGCTTTGTTGAGTCCTTTTTTTTTCTATAAAACATAAAGCTTGATGTCAATAACCTTACGGTCCTTACCTATGCCCAATCAAAAATCGAATGGTCATTTCCTTCTCCTTTTCCATTTTCTCGAGTGACATTGACCAACTCAGTTATCCCAAAAAGTTCCTACAATTGTGACCTGCTGCTGCTGCCTCACACGGACCTCTCCTCAGCCCTACAATGTGTGCCGCCCAAAGCTCAGACATTGTTGCTCCATCCCCTACCGCTAGCCTACAGACCATCCCTGCTCCTCCACCCAACCCTGAAGTCTAGGAATTAGCAGCAGGAAGAACAAACTGAAAATAGAGCTCGTTATGACAGAAGTATTTCACTGAATAGCATACAGGCAAATATGGGAAGAGTCATTTCACTTTAGCGTTGAAGGCAAGAATCCAACAAGAATCACAATCTACAATCGAGAGGAGTCGGGAAGGAGAGCTCACTGCTGCAACCTGGCCGGCGGAGAGGTGGAGGATGGGGCGGAGGAGGATCCACCCGGCGAGCAAATCACGCTGCAGCGTCCATGGAGACGCTGCTGCTGCTGACGTCCATGGAGACGTTGTTGCTGCGGATCGAGAACGCAAAGAAATTAGGGGAAGGATGTG
Organism: Aegilops longissima; assembly: GCA_021605205.1. Lineage (NCBI taxonomy): Eukaryota > Viridiplantae > Streptophyta > Magnoliopsida > Poales > Poaceae > Aegilops > Aegilops longissima. Next base: position 383,169,804 of record CM038676.1, on the reverse strand, counting down.
AGAGGGAAGGAAGGAGAGGAGAGGTCAAGGAGAGCCCCGGTGTTCTACCCCTACCGAGGCATCTGCTTGTGGAGAAGGGAGGGGCGGCGGCACGGGAGGAGAGGAGGCCGTTGAGGCGGCGGGAGGGGCGGCGTGGGAGAGGATGGAGCGAGGAGGACATGAGGCGAACGGGGCCCGGGGCTCGGGACGATAGGACGAGGCGAAGTCCGGGTGGGGTGGAAGAGGCGGGGCTCGGGGTGGAGCATGTGAGGACGGAGGAGGAAGAGCTCGGGGCAGACATAGACAGAGGAGGAAGAGCTCGTACCAGGGATGGAGGACGGATGCGGGTGGGGCGGCGGCTAGGGTTCGTGCGGCTGAGACGAGTGAGGGAGGAAGGAGAGTACTCGAGGAAGGAGGTGGGGGCGTGCGGCTGTGGGGTTTGGGAGACCAATGGGCTTTTCGGGATGAATGACCAATCGTACCGTTTCACCCCGCACCCAACCAACACATCGTGACCCCATCGACGAAGCGGCCCACTCGTCATACACGCGTGAAAGAAACAGCAAGATAAAACACGCAGTGAATATCTAACGGATGAGGAGAGCCGAGGTGGGATTTTTACCCCGATCTGACGGCCACGAATGGCCCAATCGGGGGAGCCTTGTGTAGGTGAGTTGGCCAGCTTCATTATAGTTTTAAATTTTTATATTGCTTTCAATAACTATTTTTTGCCTTCCAAGTTTATTTTTATTTTGAAATTTATTTTGTAAATTAAAAATCCTCGAAAACCATTAATGATTAGAAATAAACAAATTTTGGAAATTGTTCAGAATTTCAAAATTTTGTTGCTATTTTGAAAATATTCGGAACCTGCAAAAAGTAGCCCATTTTTAATTTTCTATTGTTTTTAGAAATTGTTCGAGATTTCTAGAAAGAAAATGGCATTTCAAAAAATGCTCCAAGTATAAAAAAACATCATGTTTTAGTGAATTTTTCAAAATTAAAAATAATGTTCATGTACAGAGACACACATTTTCCAAAAATCTTATGAATTTTGAACACATGCTCCCATTTTAAAAAATGGTAAAAAATTCAAATAATGTTCATGTTTTTAGAAAAATAATTTTGTTTTCAAAAAAATTGAAAATTTTAAAAGATGTTTCCTTTCATATTTTGTTCGTATTTTTTCGAAAGTGTACGTAATTTTCAAAAAAATATTCAGGATTTTAAAAATTATTCATGTTTCCCGGAATATTCAGAAACTTCATACCTTTAAATCCCCTGGATTAAAAGGATTGAAAGGAAGTGTTGGTTGAATAATTCATGGGCTTTCTCTGGCATTTGATGATGTAACAAAACTCTTAAATGGCCTCGATCAATGAATGGGAAAATAGCGGATTGATTCCTTCACACGCGGCGAATCCAACTAGCTAAATGTTCATTTTTTGTGTGCACAAAGGGTTTTGCTTACACATATAATTCTCGTTGACTTTAAATGCATACTATTTTATCTCCCATTGCAACGCACAGGCATATGTGCTAGTGAACTCTAACAGAGAGGAAAGTGCTACTATCTTGTAGGTCACAGAAAAGTACTCAAAATTGATATAAGGTACAAAATCATAGGAGGTACAGATTCATAGTTGTAGCCTTTTGAAAACAGCTAAAACATGTTTAAAACTGACAAATTCTCAGACTTAGCAAAATTTCAGGGATCTTTCCGAGTATTGTTAAATCTTTATTAAATTCAAATAAAATAATCCGTAACTCGGATGAAAAAGTTTTATGCATGATAGTTTCTCAGAACGACGAGACGAATCTGATTATGTGCTCCGTTCGTCCGCCACACGTCCCTAGCATAGCGAACATGCAACTTTCCCCCTCCGTTTCATCTGTCCGAAAATGGCAAACTTTGGGAAAGCATTCCCGGATGTTCTCCCCCTTCAGCGGTATCGGGTAGCACCGCGTTAGATCACCTCTAGCTCTGCTTGTTGTTCTATTATGCCTCTGTTTGCTATTTATTTACTGTTTCTTCCGACTCTTCCCTCCGATAGACTCTGAGACCGTTGCTGATGCACCTGTGATCGACTACGCCACCGATGACCCCTCCTTCTCGTGTGAGCAACCAGGCAAGCCCCCCTTTGATCATCCTGATATCGCCCATTCCATTCTCTCATGCTTGCATTAGATTTTGCTACTGTATTTGGTTGCTCCTATTCTGATGCATAGCCTGCTTTCGTAACCTGCTCTTTGTACCTTACCTGCTTATCCTAAACTGCTTAGTATAGGTTGGTTAGTGATCCATCAGTGACCCCCACCTTGCCCTTGTTGCCCCTGCTTCATCATCGACGACTCGATCAACGTGATCGACAACCAGAGCCCGACACCTCACATCACATCACACCCCTTTTTGTTGCTCGACTCTGCAGAGTTACTATCAAGTGTCGAGGGTGATCCCTCATAACGCACTCCTGATGATAATTCTGTAGTGTAGCTATTCGGTCGTGGTCATCGAGGGTGGTTCCTCTTTCACCATTCCCGATATGGCTCTATCGTGCAACACCTCAAGTGTGAACCTCGAGGGTGGATCCTCTTACGTTCACCTTGATGATTACATCGAGTGGAATCCTCCGTGGGTGATTCCTCGGGTTTCCCCCTTGATGTTTGAACACACGGTTACCTTGACTTTACTTGAGACCTTTGGGAAAGTCGGGCGGGCCCGGCGAGCACCCACAAGATGGTTACAAGGCACGGCCGGGCAGGCAGGCCTCCCCCGAGTGGGCTGGGCTGGCCCTTGCCGTGTTTCCTCGAGACGGGGCGACGGGGTCACATTATCGTGAGTCTATGCTCGTCTCCGCAAGCTAATAATACACTATGGTTTGGGTATTTGTTCTGAGTTGGCCTTTGGCCTTTACGCACTAACCACCACGCGAGAATAGTTATGGGCCTCGACGTCGCAGTATCAGCCGAAGCTTTGTCAGACGTAAAGTTCAACATTGCGGCACGGCTGGGCCGGCACCATCCTATAGTGGTGGAGCCTGGACCCGCCCTGCACGTAACGACCCGGAGTGCTACGGGCGATGGGCCCAGACCCCGGAGTGCTTAGGATGTAGACCGGCGGGGACCTCCCTGCTGAGCCTAGGTAGGGCTACGCCGTGTTGATCTTCCGAGGCTGGGCATTGACCTAGAAAAGTGTGTCCGGCCAGAGTGATCGAGCGTGTTGGAAAACGTGGTGCACCCCTGTAGGGAAGATTATCTATTAATAGCCGTGTCCACGGTAACGGACGTTCAGACTTATATCCTGATCTTTGACAACTAGAAATGGATACTTGATATATGTGGCTCCAGGATTGCTTTCTCGCGGGGAGTCGAGGAAGGATCTCTAGGCTTTAATGCTACAACATGTTTGTTAAATATAAACTGCTATTCTTTACTCTTCTACATGTTGCAAGATGCTTGGAGCTGCTTGAAGATGCTAGTCTTTGATAGGCTAGGCCTTCCCCCCTATTCTGGCATTCTGCAGTTCAGTCCACAGATACATCCCTTCCATTTGATACCAATGCATACTTAGTATAGATCTGATGCTTGCGAGTACTTTGGATGAGTACTCATGGTTGCTTTTATACCCCTTTTGCCCCTTCCTTCTTCTTTCCGGTTGATGCAACCAGATGGTGGACCCTTGGAGCCAGTTGCCACCGCCGACAGATACTACTACGTGGAGGCCGCCGACGACCAGGAGTAGTTAGGAGGTCCCAGGCAGGAGGCCTTGCCTCTTCGATCGTTGATGTTTGTGCTAGCCTTCTTAAGGCATCCTTGTCTAACTTATGTCTGTACTCAGTTATTGTTGCTTCCGCTGACTCTTGTGTTTTGAGCTATGTATTCGAGCCCTCGAGGCCCCTGGCTTGTAATATGAAGCTTGTATTATTTTATTTGTGTCTAGAGTTGTGTTGTGATATCTTCCCATGAGTCCTTGATCTTGATCGTACAGATTTTTGTGTATGATTAGTGTACGGTCGAATCGGGGGCGTCACAAGTTGGTATCAGAGCCGACTGCCTGTAGGATCTCCTTGCCAACTCCTTGGCCGAAGTTGAGTCTAGTCTTTGAAAAACTGATTTACTAACATGGTTGTGTGGCTTACGGGCCCTCGTCGCCATTGGGTGGTATTATGATCTTTTACTCCTCTTCTACACTCTGGGACTCTGATCTCTCCTCTGTTCGGGTTAAATGATTTTGCTAACTCCAACATTAGGTTCTCGTGATCAGACCCACTCGGAGGTTTGTATTACCCCTTTCTTGAATTAAGGGCCAAGATCTGCTTCACAATGCTCACTGACCGCAAGATCCTCTTATCTAGGGCACCTTGCGTCGTCACTGGCAAATCCCTTGCTCCAGTGGTTATCTTCGACGTTGATGTAGCCTTTTCTATGTCCCGTTGTTGTATCCCTCCATCGCGTTCATGCGTGCCGCCTAGTATGTCCAGGGTGTTCTCTTGTCCGAACTCATACAAACGTGTAATTATCTCTATACATGTATCAGTATGTCTTTAATGACTACTGCTTTGTACATACTACGCCTTTGCTCATTGTTCTGATTACGTCATGAATGACTCCATACACTTGCTCCACCCCTTACTAAACTACCCATGTTGCCTTAAGCAGGATGGTTAGACCCGTTGGTCGTGACCGCCTGAATACACGACCGGAATGATACAGCAGCTGAGCTGAATCGCCAGTTCGTGGAAGTAGTCATGGCTCAATTTCCACACCCCAATATGAATCAGCAACCCGCCCCAGTAACACTGCAAGACTTTGCGCGTCTCAACCCTATCATCTACCGCAGCCTAACTCAACCCCTTGATGCTAATGATTGGCTCCATGACATCACTTTCGAGTTGAAGTCTGTTGATGTAGCCACTGCCAACTATGTCACCTTCACGGCTTACTCTCTGAAAGGTCCCGCTGCTCAATGGTGGGACAACCATAGGCGTTCCTTACCTGTTGGAACCACCATCACTTGGATGGATTTCCAAGCAGCATTCCACAAGCCAATGTCGAACCACAATGATTAGTCACAACGTCCTAGTTGAAATTGAAGGGTTGGACTTCCATGTCCCCCCCCCCCCATTGTTTTGAAGTCGTCCAATACCGACCTCATTCTGGGAATGGAATGGTTGAAGACACATACCACTTCTATCATTTGCGCCATTAAAACCATCCATCTACTACACCCTTCAAGTGTGATAGTAAGCTACCATGCTCATCTTGTTCGAAATGCCGAAGCACGGATTTATTCCTTGATTGCGTTAAACGCTTCTCCTCTTGTGAGAATCGAAAACACTCTAGTCGTTTGTGAATTCTGAGATACCTTTCCAAAAGAACTACCCAGTCCATGACCTTGAACTTGCTGCAGCTAAATTTTCACTTAAGTTGTGGCGACATTTCCTTCTTGGTAATCGTTGCGAGATCTTCACCGATTATTAAAGTCTGAAGTAATTTTTTACTCAGCTAGATCTGGATCTCCGTCATCAACGATGTATGAAAACCATTACAGACTATGACTATGGTATTTCTTATACCCCTGGCAAGGCTAGTGTCATAGCCAATGCCCTAAGTCGCAAGCCTTGTTGCAACAACCCCATGGCTTATAAAGCTCAACCCCTACAAGATGATCTCACTTACAGAGAGCATCTGATCCGCGATCTCGTTCAAGCTGAAGGTCGCACTCGTCAGAGGTCTACCAAATTTCTAAAATTTCAGTGGTCAAATCATTCCGAAGATGAAGCCATTTGGGAACTCGAGGATCGTCTTCGAGATGAATACCCCGTTTTGTTTCTTTCTACCTCCTAAAATCTCGGGATGAGATTTCTTATAGTGGAGGAGATTTGTGACGCCCGGATAATTAAGCTACAGTAATTCTCTGCTAATGATGCCACAACATCACTATTACTGTTGCTAATCTTGCTTAGATTCAAATCGGTTCAAATTCAAACTTAAGTAAAGTCGAAAATAAAAGTTTGCAAATATCAGAACTAAAATGCTCACAATATTCTATAAATTCACCTGATAATTGTCATTTTGAAACCAACCTCATTTGAATTCCCAAGAGTCCCTTGGAATTTAATTTGGTGTCCAGCGGCAATTAAATTGACCTTTTCAATTTATAAAAATAGTTGAACACTCCCAAACGCTTTGAAACTTTTTGTACCAACTGAGGTTATTGCCCTGTATTTTGGTGCCAAGTTTTGTATTAAACAAAACTATTTAGTAGCTCAAATAAAATGCAAAGTAGTAAAGAAATAAATAAAACATGAAAATAAAAAGGTAAAAGGCCTATTCTACTAGGCACTATGGCCCGTCTAGCAAACAGGCCGGCCCAGGCGATTGCCTCCCCCGCTCCCTGGTCATGGGGGGATCATGGGCATCGTCGATGCCCGCCACGGCACCGACCGGCGCCGTGGCGGCCATCCGGCGGCTACCCCGGCGACCCACCTCACCTACTTATACCCGCAGCGCCACCCAATTCCCCCTGGAACCCTAACCCTCGCCCTCTCCCCTCTTTCTCTCCAACCTCCCCCGAGCGCTGCCATGGCCTCTGTCCCGTGAAGCTCGCGACCACGGTCGCCGCCTCACCTCGTCTCCGTGCCAGATCGGACCGCCACCATCCCCTGCTTCCTCTTCGCTGATGAAAACGAGTCGAGGGCCCCGGCATCGACCCCTACATCGTCTTCGTCATCGGCCCCGACGAGCCCCGCTGTCCCTTCCAACCCCGGCGCCATCTGCTGCTCCTAAGCTGTCACTGAGCCTCCGTGTGCTCCCACTGTGAGCTTCTCGTTCGATTCCCCCTCTTCCCCGGCTCGATCCGTTGCATTTGCAACCATCCCGTGAGCTTGGTCCGCCATGGCAGAAGTTCAGTGTCCGCGTACGTGCACGCTGGTGCTCCTCTGTTACTGTGCTACTTGCTGCTGCTGTTTGCATCACCCGCAGTGGCCATTGCTCGTGCTGCTGTTGCTCTCTGCACCGATGCCGCCGCGGCCCGCAACTCCCCTGGATGTGCTCTTCTGCTGCCGGCGCCACTCGCCGCTGCATCATGGCCGCGCCCCAGTTGCGTGCTGCTGCTGATGCTTGCCTCTCCCCGCGGCTGCAACCACCGGCGCCGGCTACCCCGCTAACTGCCGTCGCCACCGCGCCACGCTCGCGCCCACCTCGCGCCCCGAGCCGCAGACCGCAGCTGCCTACCGCTGCCTTCTCCCACGCCTCCCTTAGCGCGCGCACGCCCGCACGCGGCCACGCCCGGCCCTGCTTGCTGTCCCGCGCGTGCCCATGCGCCTGCCCATGCTGCTTCTGCTGAAGCTCTTGCCCTGTTGCTGCGCTAATACTGCTATCGGAGTAAATGGCACCGCCGGTTCGAGAACTTGCGCTGCGGGTGCACTTAAGTCACGGTACTTGTAAACTGGAAAAACCCGTCATAGAACTTGCATTGCGGGTGCAGATAGGTCACATATGCCATCTGAACCGGTCAGCAGTCCTATTTTCGAGAAAAACCCGTCATAGAACTTGCATTGCGGGTGCAGATAGGTCACATTTCAATTTTTTTCGTTCCTGGACATTTTTTGAAAGTCATGAATAACAAATATTTGTAATCAATATTTTTTATTTTATCGTCCGAGAACTTTTTTTAAATTCGCGAATCACAAACATTTTTTTTAAATGTTCACCACTTAAAACAAATGTTCGTAAATCACAAATATTTTTCAAATTTATCATTCGCGAACATTTTTTAAAGTCGTGAACAAATATTTTTCAAATTAATCATTCATGAACAAATTAATCATTCATGAACATTTTCAAATTTATTGTTCGCAAACATTTTCAAAATTTTCATTCGTGGACATTTATTAAAAGTCACGAATCACAAATATTTTTAATAAATATTTTTTAATTTAACGTTCGCGAATTTTTTTAAAGTCGCGAATCACAAATATTTTTGAAGTGTTCACAACTTAAAAATGTCCGCGAATCACAAATTTTTTTCAAATTTATCGTTCTGAAATTTTTTTAAAGTCGTGGACAAATAGTTTTCAAATTAATCATTCACCACATTTTCAAATTTATCGTTCGCAAGCATTTTCAAATTTTTTGTTCGTGCATATTTTTTTAAGTCACGAATCATAAATATTTTTAATAAATATTTTTTAATTTATCATTCGTGAACTTTTTAAAAGTCGTGAATCACATTTTTTTAATGTTCACAAATTTAAACAAATGTTCACGAATCAAAAATATTTTTCAAATTTATCGTTCTCGACCTTTTTTTAATGCCGTGAATAAATAGTTTTCAAATTAATCATTCACGAACATTTTTAAATTTATCATTCAAAAACATTTTCAAATTTTTCGTTCCTGGACATTTTTTAAAGTCACTAATCAAGAATATTTTTAATAAATATTTTTAATTTATCGTTCGCCAACATTTTTTTAAAGTCATGGATCACGAATATATTTTTTGAAACGTTCGTGAACATTTTTTTAAAGTCATGAACAAATAGTTTTCAAATTTTCGTTCACGAACATTTTTTTAAAGTCACGAATCACATATATTTTTAAAGTCGTGAACAAATTTATCGTGCTTGACCGTTAGAGGGAGAAAACCGGGCAGCTGGCCGCTTTAGATGACATGTGTGACCTATCTGCACCCGTAATGCAAGTTCTATGACGGGTTTTTCCGGTTTGCAAGTACCGTGACTTAAGTGCACCCGCAGCGCAAGTTCTCGGACCGCCGGTGCCATTTACTCCTGCTACCGCTCCTACTGACTGCTAGCTACAGTAACATTCAGTTACTGTAGCTGCAGCTAGCTTCGGCAAATTCACATTGAGTAGCCCCTTTGACAACAAATAAACATCCAAAAAACAAGTTTTTATGTGGATAAAAATAATTTGGGCTCAGAGTATACTTGACAAACTTCATTTTATCCCACTGGACCAAATCCTTTCGATGCATGGTTTAAATCCTACAAAAATCACAAAATGCTAAGTTCTGTTAAGTGAAAAACTGAAAACAGCTTTATTTTCATAGCTACTTTAGAGCTGTTGGTGATCCAGAAAATGAAATCTAACAGAGATGAAAGTGCTACTATCTTGTAGATCACAGAAAAGTACTCAAAATTGATATAAGGCACAAAATCATAGGAGGTACAGATCCATAGTTGTAGCCTTTTGAAAACAGCTAAAAGATGTTTAAAACTAACGAATTCTCAGACTTGGCAAAATTTCAGGGATCTTTCCGAGTATTGTTAAATCTTTATTAAATTCATATAAAATAATCCTTAACTCGGATGAAAAAGTTTTATACATGAAAGTTGCTCAAAACGACGAGACGAATCTAAACACGTGCTCCGTTCATCCGCCACATGTCCCTAGCATAGCGAACATGCAACTTTCCCCCTCCGTTTCATCTGTCCAAAAATGGCAAACTTCGGGAAAGCATTCCCGGATGTTCTCCCACTTCGCCGGTATCGGGTAGCACCTCTTTATATCACGTCTAGGTCTGCTTGTTGTTCTGTTATGCCCCTGTTTGCTCTGTATTTACTGTTTCTTCCACCTCTTCCCTCCGATAGACCCCGAGACTGTTGTTGATGCCCCTGTGATTGTCTACGCCACCGATGACTCCTCCTTCTCGTCTGAGCAACCAGGCAAGCCCCCCCTTTGATCATCCTGATATCGCCCATTCCATCTCATGCTTGCATTAGATTTTGCTACTGTATTTGGTTGCTCCTATTCTGATACATAGCCTGCTTTTGTAACCTGCTCTTTGTACCTTACCTACTTATCCTAAACTGCTTAGTATAGGTTGGTTAGTGATCCATCAGTGACCCCCGCCTTGTCCTTGTTGCCCCTGCTTCATCATTGATGACTCGATCAACATGATCGACGACCAGAGCCCGACACCTCACATCACATCACGCCCCTTTTTGTTGCTCGACTCTGCAGAGTTACTATCGAGTGTCGAGGGTGATCCCTCATAACGCACTCCTGATGATAATTCTGTAGTGTAGCTATTCGGTCGTGGTCATCGAGGGTGGTTCCTGTTTCACCATTCCCGATACGGCTCTATCGTGCAACACCTCAAGTGTGAACCTCAAGGGTGGATCCTGTTACGTTCACCTTGATGATTACATCGAGTGGAATCCTCCCTGGGTGATTCCTCGGGTTTTCCCCTTGATGTTTGAACACACGGTTACTTTGACTTTACTTGAGACCTTTGGGAAAGTCGGGCGAGCCCGGAGAGCACCGGCAAGATGGTTACGAGGCACGGCCGGGCAGGCAGGCCGCCCCCGAGTGGGCTGGGCTAGCCCTTGATGTATTTCCTCGAGACGGGGCGACGGGGTCACATTATCGTGAGTCTCTGCTCGTCTCCGCAAGCTAATAATACACTATGGATTTGGTATTTGTTCTGAGTTGGCCTTTGGCCTTTATGCACTAACCACCACGCGAGAATAGTTATGGGCCTCGACGTTGCAGTATCAGCCGAAGCTTTGCCAGACGTCCAGTTCAGCATTGTGGCATGGCTGGGCCGGCACCATCCTGTTGTGGTGGAGCCTGGACCCGCCCTGCACGTAATGACCCGGAGTGCTACGGGCGATGGGCCCAGACCCCGGAGTGCTTAGGATGTAGACCGGCGGGGACCTCTCTGCTGAGCCTAGGTAGGGCTACTACGTGTTGATCTTCCGAGGCCAGGCATTGACCCAGAAAAGTGTGTCCGGTCAGAGTGATCGAGCGCGTTGGAAAACGTGGTGCACCCCTGCAGGGAAGATTATCTATTAATAGATGTGTCCATGGTAACGGACGTTCAGACTTATATCCTGATCTTTTACAACTAGAAATGGATACTTGATATATGTGGCTCCGGGATTGCTTTCTCGCGGGGAGTCGAGGAAGGATCTCTGGGCTTTAATGATAGAACATGTTTGTTAAATATAAACTTCTATTCTTTAATTCTACATGCTGTAAGATGCTTGGAGCTGCTTGAAGATGCTAGTCTTTGATAGGCTAGGCCTTCCCCCCTATTCTGGAATTCTGCAGTTCAGTCCACAGATACAGCCCTTCCATTTGATACCAATGCATACTTAGTATAGATCTGATGCTTGCAAGTACTTTGGGTACTACTACGTGGAGGCCGCTGCCGACCAGTAGTAGTTAGGAGGTCCCAGGCAGGAGGCCTTGCCTCTTCGATCGTTGATGTTTGTGCTAGCCTTCTTAAGGCATCCTTGTCTAACTTATGTCTATACTCAGATATTGTTGCTTCCGCTGACTCTTGTGTTTCTAGCTATGTATTCGAGCCCTCGAGGCCCCTTGCTTGTAATATGAAGCTTGTATTATTTTATTTGTGTCTAGAGTTGTGTTGTGATATCTTCCCGTGAGTCCCTGATCTTGATCGTACACGTTTGTGTGTATGATTAGTGTACAGTCTAATCGGGGGCGTCACACCGGGTTATCTGCCTGGCCAAAGTTTCATCCTCGGGTTGGTCATATAAGCCAAGTAGGGAATTGTCCAATCAGGAATAGCATGGAGAGCCGCCACCAGCTATGCCTCTGGGTCAGGAATAGCTAGATCCTCTTCCGACAGCAACTTGACGGAAGGATTATGCAATACATCAAGAAAAACATTAGGGGGCACCGACTTATGTTGAGACCCAAGCCGGCTCAAAGCATCAGCTGCCACATTCTTCCTTCGATCAAGATGCTCCACCTGGTAACCTTTGAAGTGACCAGCAATATTGTCAACCGCCCGACGATAGGCCGCCATGAGCGGGTCCTTGGAATCCCACGTGCCTGAGACTTGCTGAGCCACTAGGACTGAGCCGCCGAAACACCTGACCCGACTTAAATTCATCTCCTTGGCCATACGAAGGCCATGAAGCAAAGTCTCATATTCAGATGCATTGTTAGTGCAAGGAAACATTAGCCTTAAGACATAGCAAAAATTGTCACCTCGTGGGGAAGTCAAAATAACTCTAGCCCTCGAGCCTTCTAACCGCCTAGACCCATCGAAATGAATAGTCCAATATGTGTTATCAGGCTTCTCCTCAGGCATCTACAACTCTGTCTAGTCATTGATGAAATCCACAAGGGCCTGAGACTTGATTGCTGTTCTTGGCACATATTTCAAACCATGAGGTCCAAGCTCTATTTCCCACCTGGCAACCCAGCTAGTGGCCTCTCTATTTTGAATAATATCTCCTAATGGAGCAGAATTGACCACACTAATAGAATGTCCTAGAAAGTAGTGCTTCAGCTTACGGATCGCCATGAACACCCCATAGACCAACTTATGCCAATGTGGAGTATTGCTGCTTGGACTCAATTAACACCTCACTGACATAATAAGCCGGCCGCTGGACTGGGTACTCCTTACCCGCTTCTTTGCGTTCAACAACAATTGCCACACTGACAGCCTTACTATTAGACGCTACATATAAAATAAAGGCTCTTTCTCAACAGGAGCCGCAAGGACAGGCGGCTCAACTAATTGCTTTTTGAGCGCCTCAAACGCCTCATTAGCAGCATCAGTCCAGACGAAGTGATCTGTTTTCTTCATCATTTGGTACAGAGGAATTGCATTCTCTCCCAGGCGGCTTATGAACCGGCTTAATGCTGCAATATGACACACCAGGTGCTGGACGTCATTGACACATGCCGGCTTAGCCAATGAAGTAACAACCTTAATCTTCTTTGGGTTAGCTTCAATACCTCTCTCGGAGACTAGAAAACCTAAGAGCTTGCCTGCAGGCACACGAAAAACACATTTGGCCGGGTTAAGCATCATTTTGTAGACCCGGAGATGATCAAAGGTCTCTTTCAAATCATTCAACAAAGTCTCCTTCTTTCTGGACTTCACAACAATACCATCCATATAAGCATGAACATTGCGTCCAATCTTACTATGGAAACAGTTCTGGACACAACGTTGATAAGTCGCCTGATGCGGCTTGAACTACGTCGGTATTTCCCCAAGAGGAAGGATGATGCTACGGTAGGTATTTCCCTCAGTGACGAGACCAATGTTATCGAACCAGTAGGAGAACCACACAACACCACGTAAATAGCTCGTGCACACAAAGAACAAATACTTGCAACCGGACGTAAGAGAGGGGTTGTCAATCCCTCACGGGTAAAAAGATAGGTATAATTGTAGTAGATTGGATAAATAGATCTCGCGGGAATGCGAGATTAAAATAAATAATAATAAATTGCAGCAAGTTATTTTTGTATTTTTGGATTAAGAGATCTGAAATAAAAGCAAATAAATGTGACATCACAAAATTCTAAATTTTGGAATGTTATATTAATAAATAGTTTTGATTCTTTGCTTGATTGTGGCGTGGTTTGTTGTGTGAAATTGAGTGGAATTTGAAACTTTTTGAAAGCTAAATGAGAGGAAATAAAAGGTCTTTCCCAAACTTCCACCTTGCTTTTATGATCTCCATGAATTCAAATTCATTTCATCACAAAAACCTAGAGTGAAGATGATATGACTTCTTCCATTTAAATAAATGAAAAAGGTTTTGAAAAGATTTGAATTCCATTTGGAAATATTTCAACTTTAGAAACTTTATGCGACTCAATGAGTTTCATGAGAGGAGATAAAATGACTTCTTCAGATGCTAAGAAAGAGAGTTGGAAGTTTCAAAGAAATGAAATTTAAAGTCCCTTTGAAATTATTTTCAATTTGGAGTTATTTGGTTGTTATTCAAATTATTTTCTCCAAAAATAAAATATATGGAAAATAGGGTAAAATGATTCCCTACACTAGAAAATTGGAGAAAAATGGTTTTGAAATCATTTTGGTATTTTAAAATATTTTTATTTGGTTTTTAAATAAACCAGTAGTACAGTTTGCTTTATTTAAATTTTTTTGTGGAATTTATTTGCCCTTGAAAAATAGTTCATATTATAGAAAATATTTTTCTGAAATTTTTGATATATAATATGCTATATATCATTTTTAATATTTGTTGTTTTATTTTATTTTTTTGTCTGTTTAAAAAAATCTCTCTCCGCCGAACTCGGCCAGCCCAGCCAGCCGCGCACCGTCACCGACCCCAAGCCGGAGACCGGCGCTCACACGCCATCGCCGCCGTGGCCGAGCCGGGCTCCTGCTGTCGCCTTTTGCCTTGCTTCTCCTCCACGCCTCGGAGCCGCCCCTCCCCGCCTTTATAAGCGTGCCCCGGCCCCCTCTTTCCTCCTCATTGCAGCCGCCGCCCCGCGCTGCATCTCGCCGTCGTCGTTGCCGCTAGCCGCCACCGCTGCTCCACCGCCTCATGTGCACGCCGTCGTCTGCGCCTTGCCCCCGCCGCTGCGGAGCAGCTGCTGCCGAACGCCATCGCCCGAAGCCACCACCGCTGTCCGCCTCGATGCCGGAGCCGCCGCCGTCGACCCGAACTGACCGCCTGAACCGGTAAACCGCCCGGTCCGGTTTATTTTTTTAGGTTTTCGGTTTTCTTTTAAAAAACCGATCTGTTTTATTGTTTTAGCCGTTGTACTGAACGAATTCGTCACATAAGCTTCTATAGTGGACGTTCGTCCGTTAGTTTTTCTGTCATGTAGCCAGGGACCCAAATGTAAATACTTTTCTTATAGTTTAGCCCCTGGATTTCAAACGATCACAACTTTTAAACCGTTTATCCAAATCCAACGAAACCAACCGCCAACTCTTCATTATGATCCCCTCTATCCAGAGAACATATTAAATCAACTTTTTGATATTTTAAAATTTGAATTAGATCAGATTCAAATTCAAACTTGTTTTGGCTATAACTTAAGTTTTATAACTTCGATTTAATTGATTCTTATTGCAAATCTAAGCTCTTGACATGTACCTTCTGTTAAGATCAAAATCACATAATTTTGCTACTGTTAAAAATATGTTTATGTCCGTGTGTTTTATTTGATGGTTTTAAAGTTTTCCGAAGTGTTTCTTCGTTCTTTTGGATCTTTGAGTGATTTCCTATGTGTGGTTATAATTGCTTGCTCACGATAGATTGAAAGGAGTGTGAGGAGTTAAACTATCAGGAATTATGAGTGCGAAGTATCTTCATCAACAGTACAAGGCAAGTTCACACTTTGATCATATTTTTCTATACCTAGTTTTTACTATGCATTAGTTCACCCTTACAAATTTGCATGAGTATGATTTGGGAATTGGGATTTGCTAAGTAGTTCATGAGGTAGGAACCTATGATCCTTGAAACACCCCGGGAATATTCGTTATGTCATATATTGCTTAGCCATGCTAGTAGACGGGGTTTGGTATGTGAGATTCATGCAAGATGAGAGAGATAAAATAATTAAGGGTAACTTTAAGGTGGTAACATTAACACACATCTAGGTGGAATGGTTGGGGCACCCTGGGGAAACCAGTGGCTTGGCGGGAACCTGGGGAATCCAGTGTTGTCCTAGGAGATCCCGGGGTATCCATGTGATCATCCTATTGGAGTGCCACCCAGGCTCGAAGGGATCATAAGATTATTCATGCTAGAAAATTTCCGTGTGCAGCCACAAGCCATTATGGGCTATGGCATAGTTGAGTAAGTTGTGGGAAACCTTTCCATGATGGGCTAGCAGATGTAGGGGAATTGTAGGTGTACTGGCCTATCTATCGGTTAAGGGGACCTCTTTAGAAAGGCTAGTCTCGATCTTACGATCATGGATGCGGTCGAGTTATGTGGGGAAAAGTGCGCAAACCTCTGCAGAGTGTACAAACTAATCATGATTAGCCGTGTCCCTGACATCTTTGAGTATCTGGTATTTGAATTATTGGTTGATCCCATCACGTTACTTAAGTAATGTATTGGGTTATTATTACTTGGTAATTTTTGGGATTGAGTTGGGGTTACCTTCTCAATATTGGTAATTTAACTTGGTAGTAAAATAAAAATGTATTCCTTTGTTGTAGGAAAAATTATCTTTATGCAAAAAATAAACTTAGAGACTCCACCAGCCAAATATGCATAGCCGGCCACTGGAGGCAGGAGCAGGCGGTCTCCCCGGCGCTGGTTTGGGCGGCTGGTGCAAGAAGAGCAGCGATTGAAGAAGCAGCAGGACCGTTCGATTCAAATCCAACGATTATTGCTGCTAGAATCGTTGTTGACTAAGTTGACAAGCCTGCGTCGCGTCAACTTAGTAGGCCCTGAGTCAGCCTCCCAACCGTGAGCCCAGATGTCGATGGGAGGAATCTTTTTTCAGCGTAATAAGGAGGCGATTGATTGCGTGTGGCCAGGCTAGCGGAGGGAGTAGGGTGGGCTGGGAAGCTGTGCGGCATCACAGCGGGCCACAAGAGGAGGGAGCAGGCAGTCCCGCCGGTGCTAGTTTAGGCGGCTGGAGCAGGAAGATCAGAGATTGATGAAGCACGTCGGCGGTTGGATGGACATCCAACACAAACTGCTACTAGATCGTGTGTTCACTGACAAAGCCGTGCGTAAACAAGTCAGCCTCGAAATCTGTGGCGTGTACAACCCATTTGCTATTATTTTTATAATTTTTACTCATTTTCTAATTCATATGGAATTTATTGCAGCCCGTTTTCCATTTTTAGAATTGCTGGCCATTTTCCGTCGATGCATTGTGGTAAAAAATTAACTAAATATCTGGGAAATTTTGAAAATTCACAAATTTTTTTTTGGGAACGAAATATTCTTAATCCAAAAATTAAAAGCCATACTAAAACAAATTTAAAAATAAATTAGTACTATGTCATGTTAAATCCAATGAAATACGTATAAGATATCGGTGAAGAACAAAAACAGAAAAAGAAAATTATATCCCATATAAATTTTTGGAATTTTCAACCCCTTTTAATATTACTTTTAATAGACATTGACCATACTCTTAAGCCAGGCCGGAATGCATCCCTCCTCGTCTTGAAAGATTTGCAGCCCGGTAATTCGGAGAAAACAAATAGGCCTAGCTTGGGTATTCTTCAAAAAGAAATACTGGGCTACCTATTTTCGCAAAGAACTGGCGCATGAGCATTTAGCTTTATTTATTTATTTATTTACTTATTTATGTTTAGGGACCATGAGCATGTACAGGTTGGATTCATGTGAGAGCCTTCCTTCCGATTAATTATGGGCTTCTCTATTGGGCCTTCATCGATTGGGCTGCATGTTATCAACAAGTGGAAAATGTGTTCGACGAAAAATAGTATGCGCTACATACAGATGCGGGCACTAAAGGATCGAACCATGCAACGACTTCCAAAACATTGTGTTTGTCGTTCTAACAACACATTTATTCAACCAACAGACGAAATATACTCGATTGTACATTGAAAACAGCGGCGA
The DNA here is from genome assembly GCA_021605205.1 of Aegilops longissima. Taxonomy (NCBI): domain Eukaryota; kingdom Viridiplantae; phylum Streptophyta; class Magnoliopsida; order Poales; family Poaceae; genus Aegilops; species Aegilops longissima. Next base: position 383,152,486 of record CM038676.1, on the reverse strand, counting down.
GCAAAGCAACCAGGGCTGGGGTGCAATAGAAGCGATAAGCAGGCCGGAAGAGTGAAGACGCAGCTCTCTCTTCCAAACCAAACATCAGCCATCATTACAAAGGGCTACCAAAAAGAACAAGTGTATGCATCAAACTAAATAAAGATCCTACTACACCAAGTGTACGCATCTAACTAATCGGCTCGATTAGACGTTACTATTTATTAAGCTGTGGAGATTGGTCGACGGCTTGAACGGATGGGTGCTCGACGGCGAAACTCCAACCGAGAGGTCGGCGATACTTGCGACCCTCTCTCCTACTTTCGGCTGCAGAGCGTGGCGTCACATATCAGGGCATGGTGCATGCAGAGGCGCATGGTACGCTGTGTACACAGTTTTGCCTGATGAACGAAACTGCGCTGCCATCATGATCCTTGCCGTCGATTATCTCTGGTTAATCGGATAATTCAGTCCGACAAACAGAGAGCATGTACCAAGGCTACTTACCAGCCTCCAAGAAAAATTCTCGAAGGCCCAGAGAAGCTGGGATCCTGCTCAAAGACCTTGCGTTGATCTGTGATTGTATTCCGCGAAACAACACGTCCAAAGATGCGTGCGAACGATCATCAATCTTTCGTGCGTAAATGCGATCGAGCCAGAACCACGTGCAACTGCCATGCCGCTTTTCTTTGAAAGGTTCGGGATTAGGAAGGGTAGGGACACCAGGCGGACTACAACATCATATCAAGTTGAGTCAAATAAAAAGGGCTCTTGATTTAGTCAATCTTAAGAACAACATGTTATGAGCATGAATATTTTTCAGCAAATATTGACGATAATATAAGCAAGCCATCATGATATCATAGGAAAGTAACATACTACTATAACAGCCGTTTGTAGCGATGACTGGAGTAGGCCAGCCATACGTCCAGCCATAGAAGGAGTCGACAGCGTAAATGAAGCCCTTGTGTTCAATGGCATCAGAGAACCATGGAGGATGTATGATCCTGCGATGGACGTGCAGATTTATCCACTTACCGCAATGACCTATCAGATAGGCGAGACCGCGGTTGAAGAACGCAATTAGCCTGAAGTCTTTATAATTTGCAGATCTTGTGGGCACTTGGCAGATCAACCTTGAGCAAATCAAACTTGGTATCATGTTGGCTACTGTAAGATTCCAAGTATTCGGGCAGCATGTGCCAAAGCGGTGCAAGTGTTAATCGAAGGAAGGGGGATCAATCGCCGGGTGTAGACCTCCACGAGCATCCAGTTGCCGCGACCGTCGACGAGCACCATCCAAGACGTGTTCATGCCGACCCAATACATACTGTTAATGTAGTTGAGGCTGACGGGGATCGGATCGCAGTCAAGGGGGTTGATACTCGCCACCCTACGATCATTATGCTGCGTGACACGCCGTTTCTGAAGATCAGGCGGCATCAGCAAGCAAGGAGTTGGCTTAAAAAGCTCCGGCCTGAGGGCTTTGAGTAAACGGTACAGCCCGACGAGTCTGTGGCGGCGGCATGGTCTTGAGATTGTCCACACGCGAAACAATGAGCTTGATTACCTCTGTAGGCAGTGAATTCTAGCCACTCTTTTCGTAACGCTGCTCGGTTCTGCCATTGTTAGTGCTTGGGTTTGAGATGATGGGGAGGCCTTAGCGGGATGGAAGAGCGGACAAAGATGGAGAAGCGAATATGTCTTTGTGGGAAGTGGACGGTGATGATGACTACACAGACGCCGCTTGACTTACGAGACACATACCAAAGCGTGAGGGTCATATGAAGTCGACAACTTGTTTGAGTGATCACAAGATCTTGGTACTCCCTACGAGACTGCTACTATGCCCTAACTTGCTTGAGTAGAGTAGTAGTGGAGTAGGACTCTGCTCTACTACTAGCACCGGAGGAGTAGTATGTCCTAATCTAAAATAGTTACAAACTTCAATGCCCGAGCATGGAACGACTACGAATCGCCATTGTTGCTAACTCCAATCCTGCAAGTCATGGATTTGTTTCTTTTTAACTTTCTGTACGAATCTGCAGCCAGCCACGCAAGTCATGTACACTGATCGACAAATGGAACCCACAGAGTACTTAGAATACAAGATTAAGGATGCAATTAACTTTTTATAGAGGGAGAATCATACACACAATTAACTCAAATGGATTGGACGTGACTCTATTATTCTCCAACGGCAACCGGCAAATTTCCTCCCGCGGGCCGGAGTAGGTTTCTGCTACCTCTTGAGCACTGCGTTGGATTTCCCCGAAGAGGAGAGGATGATGCAGCAAAGTAGCGTAAGTATTTCCCTCAGTTTTTGAGAACCAAGGTATCAATCCAGTAGGAGGCTACGCTCGAGTCCCTCGTACCTACACAAAAACAATAGCTCCTCGCAACCAACGCGATTAGGGGTTGTCAATCCCTTCACGGTCACTTACGAGAGTGAGACCTGATAGAGATGATAGATAATATTTTTGGTATTTTTGGTATAGAGATGCAAAGTGAAAAGTAAAAGGCAAAGTAAAAAAGCAAAGCAATAATAAAGTGATGGAGATTGATATGATGTAAATAGACCCAGGGGCCATAGATTTCACTAGTGGCTTCTCTCAAGAGCATAAGTATTCTACGGTGGGTGAACAAATTACTGTTGAGCGATTGACAGAATTGAGCATGGTTATGAGAATATCTAGGTATGATCATGTATATAGGCTATGATGATGCAGAAGCCCTCCGTGATGACGGCCCTCTCCGGCGGAGCTCCGGAACAGGCCCCAAGATGGGATCTCGTGGATACAGAAAGTTGCGGCGGTGGAATTAGGTTTTTGGCTCCGTCTCTGATCGTTTGGGGGTACGTAGGTACATATAGGAGGAAGAAGTACGTCGGTGGAGCTTCGAGGGGCCCATGAGGCAGGGGGCGCGCCCTCCACCCTCGTGACCGCCTCGTGGCTTTCTTGACGGAGGGTCCAAGTCTCCTGGGTCTTATCTGATGAGAAAATCACGTCCCCGAAGGTTTCATTCCGTTTGGACTCCGTTAGATATTCTGTTTCTCTGAAACACTGAAATAGGCAAAAAAACAGCAATTCTGGGCTGGGCCTCCGGTTAATAGGTTAGTCCCAAAAATAATATAAAAGTGGAAAATAAAGCCCAATATAGTCCAAAACAGTAGATAATATAGCATGGAGCAATCAAAAATTATAGATACGTTGAGACGATCGGGCATCCCCAAGCTTAATTCCTGCTCGTCCTCGAGTAGGTAAATGATAAAAGAGAATTTTGATGGAGTGCTACTTGGCATAATTTCAATGTAAATCTTCTCAATTGTGGTATGAATATTCAGATCCGAAAGATTCAAGACAAAAGTTCATATTGACATAAAAACAATAATACTTCAAGCATACTAACTAAGCAATTATGTCCTCTCAAAATAACATGGCCAAAGAAAGCTCATCCCTACAAAATCCTATAGTTTAGTCATGCTCCATTTTCATCACACAAGAATGCTCTCATCATGCACAACCCCGATGACAAGCCAAGAAATTGTTTCATACTTTAATAATCTCAAACTCATAAACCTTCACGCAATACATGAGCGTGAGCCATGGATATAGCACTATGGGTTGTATAGAATATGATGATGGGGGTTATGTGGAGAAGACAAAAAGGAGAAGATCTCACATCAACGAGGCTAATCAATGGGCTATGGAGATGCCCATCAATTGATGTTAATGCAAGGAGTAGGGATTGCCATGCAACGGATGCACTAGAGCTATAAATGTATGAAAGCTCAACAAAAGAAACTAAGTGGGTGTGCATCCAACTTGCTTGCTCATGAAAACCTAGGGCATTTGAGGAAGCCCATTGTTGGAATATACAAGCCAAGTTCTATAATGAAAGATTCCCACTAGTATATGAAAATGACGAAACAAGAGACTCTCTATCATGAAGATTATGGTGCTACTTTGAAGCACAAGTGTGGCAAAGGATAGTAACATTGTCCCTTCTCTCTTTTTCTCTCATTTTTTTGGGCCTTCTCTTTTTTTTATGGCCTTTCTCTTTTTTTATTCCTCACTTGGGACAATGCTCTAGAATGACGATCATCACACTTCTATTTATTTACAACTCAATGATTACAACTCGATACTAGAACAAAGTATGACTCTATATGAATGCCTCCGGCGGTGTACCGGGATATGCAATGAATCAAGAGTGACATGTACGAAAGAATTATGAATGGTGGCTTTGCCACAAATACTATGTCAACTACATGATCATCCTAAGTAATATGACAATGATGAATGTGTCATGATGAACGGTATGGTGGAAAGTTGCATGGCAATATATCTCGGAATGGCTATGGAAATGCCATAATAGGTAGGTATGGTGGTTGTTTTGAGGAAGATATAAGGAGGTTTATGTGTGAAAGAGCGTATCATATCACGGGATTTGGATGCACCGGCGAAGTTCGCACCAACTCTCAATGTGAGAAAGGGCAATGCACGGTACCGAAGAGGCTAGCAATGATGGAAGGGTGAGAGTGCGTATAATCCATGGACTCAACATTAGTCATAAAGAACTCATATACTTATTGCAAAAATCTACAAGTCATCAAAAACCAAAGCATTACGCGCATGCTCCTAGGGGGATAGATTGGTAGGAAAAGACCATCGCTCGTCCCCGATCGCCACTCATAAGGAGGACAATCAAATAACACCTCATATTTCAAATTTGTTACATAATGTTTACCATACGTGCATGCTACGGGACTTGCAAACTTCAACTCAAGCATTTCTCAAATTCACAACTACTAAACTAGCACAACTTTGATATTATCACCTCCATATCTCAAAACAATTATCAAGCATCAAACTTTTCTTAGTATTCAACGCACTCAAAAGAAAGTTTTACAAATCTTGAATACCAAGTATATTATTATTATTATTAAGCAAATTACCATGCTATTAAAGACTCTCAAAATAATCTAAGAGAAGCATGAGAGATCAATAGTTTCTTTAAAACAAATCCACCACCGTGCTCTAAAAGATATAAGTGAAGCACTAGAGCAAAACTATAAAGCTCAAAAGATATAAGTGAAGCACATAGAGTAAAACTATATAGCTCAAAAGATATAAGTGAAGCACATAGAGTGTTCTATCAAATTCCAATTCATGTATGGCTCTCTCAAAAGGTGTGTACAGCAAGGATGATTGTGGCACACTAACAAACAAAGACAAAAATAATACAAGATGCTCCAAGCAAAACACATATCATGTGGTGAATAAAAATATAGCTCTAAGTATAATTACCGATGGAAGTGGACGAAAGAGGGGATGCCTTCCGGGGCATCCCCAAGCTTTGACTTTTTGGTGTCCTTGGATTATCTTGGGGTTGCCATGGGCATCCCAAAGCTTAGGCTCTTGCCACTCCTTGTTCCATTATCCATCAAAAGAATTCACCCAAAACTTGAAAACTTCACAACACAAAACTCAACAGAAAACTCGTAAGCTCCGTTAGCGAAAGAAAACAAAAGACCACTTCAAGGTACTGTAATGAACTCATTATTTATTTATATTGGTGTTAAACCTACTATATTCCAACTTATCTATGGATTATAAACTATTTTACTAGCCATAGATTCATCAAAATAAGCAAACAACACACGAAAAACAGAATTTGCCAAAAATAGAACAGCCTGTAGTAATCTGTAACTAACGTAAACTTCTGGAACTCCAAAAATTCAGCAAAAATAGGACGACCTAGGCAAAAAATTTATTGATGAGCAGCAATTGGAATCACTATTTTATCACGTTCTGGTGAATTTGTTTCGTGAACCAAAAGTTACTGGAAATTACAGCAAGATCAAATAACTATCATCCAAGAAGTTCCTATAGGTTTGACTTGGCCCAAACACTAATTAAAACAAAAAACCACATCTAAAGAGAAGGTAGATGGATTATTTATTCCTAAACAGAAGAAAAAACAAAAAATACTAAAAATAAAATTGGGCTGAAGGAGGGGATGATTTTCCCTGCTCCATACAATGGGCTGTACTGACCACCTCAAATATCGGGGAACCGCCGGCTCAACTGAATTCACGGCACTCTTATGAAAGTTCTGGTCACGTTTGCACAAATTAGTGGTGAACACGTGATACTGCCCACTATTCAGCTGCTTCGGGTGGCTTTGATAACCCGACTGCTGCTGCTGTTGTCCCCCTTGACCAGACTGCTGTTGATTATAACTGCCTTGATGTCCCTGAAAGCCGGAACTTGAACCACCGCCCGGGCCATGAAAGCCGCCGGCTCCTGAGCCGCCACCCGACCCGTGAATTCCATCAAACGTGTTGGAATTCTTAAAAGCTTTCATGATCGCGCAATCTTTCCATAAATGGGTGGCGGGTTGTTCCCGGGTGCCGTGTCTCGGGCAAGGCTCATTGAGTAACTGCTCAAGAGATGGGCCTGACCCGCCAGACCGAGGGGGCGGCTTGCCCTTACGTCTCTGATTGTTACCCTATGCATTGGCGTTGGCTACAAACTCCGGGTTACCCTCAGCCTTACGCTTATTGCCTCCTTGATTCATCGGGTTATGCTGATGACCCTTTCCATTGCCGTTCTTCTTTCCCTTCCCTGTCTTTTCCTCATCAGACGCGGGATCCTTGGTACTATCAGAGTTGGCGTATTTGACTAAAGCTGCCATCAGCGTACCCATATCATTGCAATCACGCTTAAGGCGCCCCAGTTTCTGTCTCAGCGGCTCAAAGCGGCAGTTCTTCTCCAACATGAGGACTGCAGAGCCGGCATCCATCTTGTCAGACGAACGTATTATCTCCTTGACCCGGCGTACCCAATGAGTCGTGGATTCACCCTCCTCCTGCTTACAATTTGTCAAGTCCACAATCGACATAGATTGCTTGCAAGTGTCTTTGAAGTTCTGGATGAACCGGGCTTTTAGCTCTGCCCATGAACTAATGGAATTGGGTGGCAAGCCCTTTAACCAAGACCGGGCCGTTCCATCTAACATCATGGTGAAGTACTTAGCCATTGCTGCATCACTGACCTCCAACAGCTCCATGGCCATCTCATAACTTTCAATCCACGCTCCGGGCTGTAAGTCGGCCGTGTAATTCGGCACCTTCCGAGGTCCCTTGAAGTCCTTGGTAAACGTACATTACATAGAGCCAGCACTAAGCAAGGAACACCGCCGGTTCTGGTAGCCACTCCCGCCTCAACGGAAGTCATCGGATAATCTGGAAAGTCCTGATGAGCCGTTTGTTGAGCCGCTAGCTGAGCCGCCCGCTCGTCCTCGTGACGTATTCGGTCCTGCACCGGGTTATAACCACCGGGAGGGTTACGGCGTTGGGCGTTGCTTGACAAAGCTTCTACCTCCATGTGCCTGCTGTAACTCGGACTCCAGTTTGGACGAGCCGGAGCTAACCAAGGCGGAGGAGTTGAATGAATCCTGTCCCGGCTGTAGGAATAAGTCTCTTGCTGAGCCAAGGCTGTCTGGACGAGGTATCTGATCCTTCAGGTCTCCACTGATGTTGGATCGTCTCCGTCCACCGGGAGAGCCGCCAAACGTGCTGATGCTGCAATCAAGTTCTCCATGGGGTTGGAAAAGTGACCCAGCGGTATCGGTACGTAACGGGCGGTGCCATGTTTCCATGAGGAGGTGCCATCTCCGAGGTGAGCCGGTCCTCCTGTTCGGCTGTCATAAACTGATTTGCATCTGGCGGGTTACTTGGGCCGGCTC